>VMDO01004805.1:0-55958 GCA_007922755.1 Pedetes capensis | reverse complement strand
CTAGTTATCTCCCTCTTTACCCTTACGTGATGCTCATCCTCCCTCTCCATTTTTCCCATCTCACTCCCACTCCCACTATTCTTCTCCCCACATGATGGGTCCCCTTGTATTTTCTAATATTAGATATATTCAATAGTGTGTGTGTGTGTGTGTGTGTGTGTGTGTGTGTGTGTGTGTATTTTTCCCCCTTAAGGGTAGTTCTAGCCCCTCCATATAAATGAGAGCGTATGATATTTCTCTTTCTATTGTTGTTAGGTGCCCTGGAATCAAGTCAGACTCATAGTGATGCTCATAGGATTTTCCATGGCTGATTGTTTTGGGATAGCTTTGGGAGTGGATTGCCACATTCTTCTCCCAATTAGATCTGTGTTGTTTTGCTTAAAATGATGATCTCCAGTTCCATTCATTTTGCTGTAGATGACAAAAATTCATCCTTCTTTTTTGCTGAATAATATTCCATTATGTGTATATAGTATACTTTTAAAGTCCAGTCATCTGTTGATAGGCACCTGCGCTGATTCCATACCTTTGCAATTATGAAAAGAGCTACAGTAAATGTGAAAGTGCAGGTATCCCTGTAGCATGATGACTTTGAGTATATGCCCACTAGTGGTATAGCTAAGGCTTGCATTTAGCTTAGTTGGTAGAGCACCACTCTGCAGTCTCTGAGGTCCTGAGTTCGATTCCCAGCACTGCAAAAACAGGAGAAGGACAAGGCAATCCCACTCCTGAGGCAATCCCCAAACAATCAGCTATTGAAAACCCTATGAGGGTCGCTATGAGTCGAATATGACTCAACAGCACCCAACAACAACACATGGTATAGCTGGATCGTATGGTAGCTCTATTTTCAGTTTTCTGAGGAATCTCCATACTGATTTCTTTAATTGCTATACTAATTGACAGTCCCACCAGCAATGTAACAGGGTTCACTTTCCCCACATCCTCGCCAACATTTGTTGTTGTTTGTTTTGTTATGTTAGCCATTCTGACCGGGGTGAGATGGAATCTCAGTGTAGTTTTGATTTGCATTTCCTTGATGGCTGATGACATTGAACATTTTTCATATGTTTATTGCCCATTTATATTTATTCTTATGAGAACTGTCTGTTTAATTCCATTGCCCACTTATTTATTGGATTCTTTGCTACTTTGGTGTCAATTTCCTGAGTACTTTATATATCCAAGATATTAAACCTCTGTCACATGTGTAGGAAGAAAAGATTTGTCTACTATTCTGTGGGCTCCCCCTTTACTCTATTGTTCCTTTTGCTGTGCAGAAGCTTTTTAATTTTATGTAATGCCATTGGTCTATTCTTGGTGTTATTTTATTTTTTGATATTGGAGTCTTGTTAAGAAAGAACTTGCCTGTGCCCAGCTTTTTCTATTAATGGTCTTAGACTAGTTTATCAAAACTTGAACTCTGTAAGATGTGAATGTTGTGTTTGATAAGTGAGCTTAAGTTGAAAGAGTAATTTAAAATAATTGGACAATACTTTGAACCATTGTCTTTGAAATTTCTGTTGTTTATTAAAACATGGCTCTTTGTTATTTTCTATGCTCCTTTTCCTCCCTGCTATACTGCCAAACTTCAGCAGTTAGGTAAATGTGTCTATCGTTTTATGAGTGGTTATATTTTTTTCCTTGATATATTGTTTACCATTGAATATCTCTAGGTGCGTTTTTGTTTTTTTTCATAATCAAGCTTTGTCTGTTTTTTTTTTTAAGTAATAGATTAGCAGTTGTATAGCTTTTAAGTTGTTGTTAGGTGATGCTGAGTCAAGTCGGGTCTGACTTATAGTGACCCTTTGTACAACAGAATGACACCGTTTCCAACACTGTGCCATGCCCAGCACTATTGCCAGTGCTTCTCTGCTATTCATAAGGTTTTTGATGGGTGATTGTTTTGGGAGTGGGCTGCTACCTCTTTCTCCCAAGCCTACAGCACCCAGTATTCCCAGGTATTCTCCCATCTAAGGACTAACCAGGCTCAACCCAGCTTATCTGTTAAGTAATGTGGGTCAATGATATATTTATTAAAACTATTAAAATAGGACTTAAAATTTATTGTAGTCTTTTCTGAAGTGGTAAATTGAATTCTAAACAGATAGAATGACTGCTTTGATTCGTATCAGTAAGTGATTTGAATTCTTAAAATATGCTTGGTTACTCAAAACATCTAGCTTCTTTCCCTTCCTTACACCACCCACCTCTACACACCTGCAAATGAACTGTTTTCAAAACCAGAATGCTACTGGCTACTGTCACATATTTCATTTGTGCCACTTGTATGGTTACATTCTTGGATGATTATAAGTGAGTATGCAATGAATGAGAAACATTTTTCTCCTGAGATTATTTTACTAGTTAGAAGAGTGGGTATAAATTTTATTTATTTGTTTGTTTATTTATTTAATAAATGTTAGTGGGGTACAGAGTAGTTAGGCTTTTGCTATTTTCATTGTGAGTCTATTACATCATTTTTGGTTACACTTGCATCAACTTACACAATTTATGAAACCTTTTGGTTAATATGTGGTAAAAATCCTGTACAATTATGGGTTATATTCCTGTTTTTTCCTTCATATTTGTATAGTTGCATAATGTAACTTGAGATCATCCTCTCCTCCTTTAGCCCTCTGTATTATTTCCCCTCCTCCTCCCCCTTCCACAGTCTTTGCTCCTGCTGACCCCTCTGTTCTTCTTTCTACTCTGTTTATATTTTCTCTTCTTAGATAAGCCTGATTGTTCTTTTAAAAATATATCTACATATTTATAGTTTTTTTTTCCCTTCGAGTTAGCTTTAGCTCCCAGGTATGAATGAGAACATATGGTATTTCTCTTTTTGGGCTTGGATTTGTTCACTTGGGATGATATTCTCCAGTTCTATCCATTTTGCTGCAAATGACATTATTTCGTTCTTTTCCATTGCTGAGTAATATTCCATTGTGTATATATACCACAGCTTTTTTATCCATTCCTCTGTTGATGGACATTTTGGTTGATTCCATACTCTTGTGATTGTGAAGAGTGCTTCCTTAAACATGGGAATTCAGGTGTCCCTGTGGTATGATGACTTATCCTTTGGGTATATTCCCAAGAGTGATACAGCTGAGTTGTATGGCAGTTCTGTTCTTTGTTTTCTAAGGTATCTCCATGTTGATTTCCAAAGTGGTTGAACTACTTTACAATCTGAGTGGATATAAATTTAAAGAGTATATAATTTTATTCATCTACCCCTTTGAGAACAAAATATTTTAGAATTCTAATGATGAATCCATCTACATCTATGACAATGTAGTTATAGTGTTTCATGCAGCTGTAATAGATTTGGAAAAGGGAATGCCAACTCCATGTTTGTTCTTTCCTCCTTCCTTCTTTTCTTTCTTTCTCTCTCTCCTTCTTTCTCTTTCTTTCCTTTCTTTCTCTTTTCTTCCTTCCTTTTTCTTTTCTTTCTTTCTCTCACTCTTCTTTCTTTTTCTCTTTCTTTTCTTTCTTTCTATTTCTTTCTCCTTCCTTCCTTTTCTTTTCTTCCCATTCTTTTCTACCTTCCTTCCTTTCTTCCTTCCCTCCTTCCCTCCTTCCTTCCTCTTTTCTTTTCTTTTCTTTTTTTCTTCTTTTCTTTCTTACTGTGTAACCCAAGGTGGCCTTGAATTTGCTATGTAGTCCAGGCTGGCCTTAAATTTGCATCAATTCTCTTGACTCTGCCTACCAAGTGCTGGGATTATAGGCATGGGCCACTGTTCCTGGCCTCATGTTTTCAGAGGACAGCAGAGTTCTACATGAAATGTATCCTTATCATTTTACTTCCTTCTGGTTGCTTCTTGACAGCTTGAATCTGGTAGCAGAATTCACTGAAGAGATCTATAGGGTCACTTTGTAAAATTTTTTATTCCTTACATTCTATTTGGTCCTCTTTCACTTTCGTGAGATACATGCAAATATGGAGAGAAAAGTTGCTCACTTGGCATTCAGACTGCATTGGTAGATGCAAATTTTCCATTAATTTCTAAATTTTAGTGGTAATTTTCATTAAATTTTTGGTTTTAAATTTTTAATCAAAATATATTAACACGTAGTTGATAGGAAAATGATGTGGTTCTCAGATATCTCTGTCATTTAAATTTTTGAAATAATTATTAAAAACAAGCTCAAACTTATCTGGTTAAAATGCTTTAAATTATCAAATAAACCTCTTTAAATGGTACCAAATATCACAAACACAAACTTCATACCATTCTCAAAAAGTCATGTGGATTACTCTCTCATGGGTGGCAATTTTGCTCTTTAGGCAATGAATCGCTCCCTGGCTAATGTGATTCTTGGAGGCTATGGTACCACTTCGACAGCTGGTGGAAAACCCATGGAAATCTCTGGCACGCATACAGAAATCAACCTTGACAATGCAATTGACATGATTCGAGAAGCTAATAGTATTATTATTACTCCAGGTAAAAAGATAAAAGCAAAGCCTGAAAAGCAAACATCTTATAGTCAGTGTTGTAATTGATTACATTAAAATAATGGCTTAAAATAGGAAAAAGAATAGAATTACAATGTCCTCATTTTTGAAAATATAATGGAAGCTTTGTCGCAATTCTGTGGTGTCAAAGTGAGAACCACTGAGAATTCTGTGTTTAGCATAATATTGTAGGGATAACAAAGATAGTCTATTAGTTGATGTAGGTTCTAGCCATGTTGCTCTGTGATTCTGTACATATTTGTTTTTATTTTTGTTTTGCTTTTGCAGCACCCAGGGCCTCACACATGCTGGGTGAGCACTCCACCACTGAGCCACACCCACAGCCCAGTGCAAATCAACAAGTCATTGTTTAGTCTTGGTTATTTTTTTGTTCTTTGGCAATTTTTGTGTCTATTGTTAACATTAAATTAGATGTAGTATAAGAAACTCATTAGAGTTGTTCAGTAAATGTTAGTCTCTTTTCAAGAATAAATATTTTTTAAAAAGTCATCAAGAATCGTGGTTTTCAACAAGATGAGGTAATATGGAGTAGTCTCGAGAGGTTGGTTTGGGAGTCACAACACCATGCTGTTGTTCTTAATTTTGCCTCTAGCAGTCTGTGTGATGTTGACCTAGTCACTTAATCTGTGTAGGCCTCAATTTCCAATTTTCTAAGAATTAGCTCAGTTCTTCACTCTTACCATAGAATGCTGTGGTATTATGGGCAATACATAGATTTCAGATTAAGATTTTTAACTCTGTCAAGCCATCCTAGGAGTTTTCTGTGAAGAAAATCGGATTTGACATGTGGATATTTCACTGGTTGGCTACCTATGAAGGTAAAAATAATGAACCTTATCCAAAGTGAATGTTAAGCCTTCTCACCTTGGGGCAGCATTATGTTACAGGGGCATTTGAAACATGTGGCTTTGGGTTCTTGGTTGTCACAGAGATGGGGCTGCTATTGGCAATTAGTGGATGGAAGCAGATGAACTAAATATACTATAATATATGGGACAGATGTGAATAAAGAATTGTCTCAGCTGAAATGGTATAGGTGTTACCTATTAAGAAACCATGCTGGAGTGTAAAGGCTCAATGATGTAGAGGATATAGTCTCTTCCCCTGCATTTTCCATCTAGTGAAGAAGTAATTTTATAGATAAATTGTGCAAGGTGGGTTACGGATAATGGCTGAATTATACTGTGTGGACAGTTTTCCTATCATGAGGAATCTCTAAAGGTTTGTTTTGAGCCTCAGAGGATCGATGGTGTTGGGGATAGGGGAAGGTGGGAGGATAGTTTAAGCAAAAAATTGGCCTTTGGAAAAGTGGGCTACAAAAGTGGAGACAGGTGGGAGTCATCTTCCACGTAGATTGGACAGAATGCAGGAATTCAAGGGGGAGGAAGACAACTGAAGTTCTCGGTTATACTCAACAACATCAAATATGAAGAATTGTTGTTGTTGTTGTTTAAAATATGAGTGTGAAGGTAGAATAGGGGGAGAAGGATTTTAAATTCTTTTCTGGAGACACTAAGTTTGAACGATGATCATCAGACCCACAGAGGACCCAGGAGGAATCGCTAGATTTTGAATTTCAAATTGTGGCTATTATTTTTTAAAGTACAGATTACACATTTGCTTTCATTTCTGGTCATGCTAGCAGACTATGTTGGCATAAAAATATGTTTTGATCAAGAGAGTAGTTGTAGTTCATTAGCTTTCAAAATAAAACCACATTCTTCTCTGTTCTTAATGTTCCTTGCAGGCTATGGTCTCTGTGCAGCCAAAGCTCAGTACCCCATCGCTGACTTGGTAAAGATGCTCAGTGAGCAAGGCAAAAAAGTCAGGTAAGTACCTGCCATGAGAGGTTGCAGTACGTGTAAAGATGTGGGTCTGAAGAAAAGAAAATACATGACATTTTGTACATGTAATTGTAGGTAAAGCAACTAAGTTGTGAAAAAAAAATACTCCTCTAAATCTCTTACTACTTAGTTTCCACTGCTTCTAAGACCATTGAACCCAAGTATAGACTCATTTTAGAAAGGGAAATTTTATTATTCTGAATTCCAGGATATTTATTAATGGGGAGAAACAGAAGTTGTGTTTGTGGTTTGGTTTGGGGGAGGGAGGTCAAACAAAGCATTTTAACTACATCGAGTTGTGCTCATTTGGTTTTTGTTCACACGTAGGCACAAAATGCCTCTCGAGGTTTTTGAAGAGCAAGTCCCAGTAATAAGCCTGCGGGCTGGTCACTGTTTGCTGATTTTGGTCCCAAAGTCTCAGGAGGGGAAAGATGGCTGAAAATGTGTGTGTGTGTGTGTGTGTGTGTGTGTGTGTGTGTGTTTTCTAAAGCCACACACTTTTTCAAATCTGAATTAGCACTGCGGCAGTTCTTGCTCCTTAATGTTTGGGTTTTGGACTCTGCTCTTGGGAGGGCATTAAGCAGACCAGAGAAGTGGAGGACTTGATATACTTAGGTTATTCCCTGGGTTATGAGGAATGTGAAGATGGGGCTGTTGAGTGATGGCCTTGGTGACCATCACAGTAGTTTGCATCTGTCTTGCCCATCAATGGGTCTTCATTCTGGAACTGGGCTGTTACTTAGAGGTCAGAGAGGAGGCCCCTGCAGTCTCCCCTAGTAGGACCACAGCTGCTCGTTCATTTTGGGGGGAAGCTCATTCACCAGCCATTGCATTGATGTGGCACCCGAAGTTGGAGAGACAAGATGATTCTAATAGAGAATTAGTTTGGGCTGAGGATGTAGCACAGTGGTAGCGCGCTTGCCTAGTATTCATGGGGCCCCGGGACCAATCCCCAGCTCTGCCCCCCAAAAGTAAATACAGTTTGTTTGCTCACCAGTAGGTTAATGTCTATTGACGAAAATGTTAATGTCTGTTCACAAAAATTCCTTTGTGATGTCAACTTTACATTTTATCTGGGGGCAGATGATAAGAAAATAAGCCAAACAGAGTACCTGGAACTAGTGGGAGTATCTGTGCCAAACTGGATGTAGAATTTTACTCTTTGGCCTGAATGTCCCAGCTACTAATGGTGGCAAAAGAGACTTATAAGCTGAAGTCAGAGGGTCACCTCTGTGTCAGCAGCCATGCCAGCTGCATCTTTTTTCTTTTTTTTTCTTTTTTTTCCCTTCCCACTCTTATTTTCTATCACTCTTCTTTTGCTCCTTCCTGAAATCTGTAGTTTGTGTTTTTCAAATACATAGAGTCAAGATTTTTTTTTTGTGGGACCAGTATTTCAGAGATGTGGATTTTCATGTTTTATGGTAATCTTAGATGAATTGAAGATGAGAAAACACATTGACTTTAGTTTTAATTGCTATAGAAGAAGCTTTCTCTTAAATTACTTTTTCCTATTTTCATATAGGATAGTATACTCTGTTTTCTTTTTAGTTATAGATCTGTAAGTGTTTTAAGTGGCAAGACCAAGTGAAAAAGTTGTGTTAAAGGATCTTCTATGTTTTACTTAAAAAATTATTTTCTTTATTCAATCCACATGTGAAAAAGTCTAATGTATTAGTAATGCCTCCCATCAGCACATGAACATTTAGGAGGTGAGTGGCAATCATAATAAAGTAGAGAGAGATGGCTTTCATGTCTTAGCTGTCCTCAGGGAAGAGAGAGCTCAATTTGGCATACCTCTCTGGTTACTTGTTCATCAGCATGGGTAAACCAGACTCATTGGAAAATCAGTCCAGTGATGGATAGGTAGATGTAAAGTTGAAGATCAGTGTAAGACATTTGGACAGTTTAAAGAAAGGCAGGGCATGAAAAGAAGCATATCACAAAGATGGAGAAAAGTTGTCTGAAAAGAAAAGGCATAGAACAAGTGAATTTTTAAGTTTCTGGCATGATTAAAATTAGAATTTTATCCATAAAGACACCTATAAACTATTGTAGGATGATTTCTGTCATTCTGCATAGGAAAAGTAATTATTTCATTTAAGATTTATGAGAGAGATTTATATACGTGTGTGTGTGTGTGTGTGTGTGTGTGTGTGTGCATATATGTGTGTGTGTGTGTGTGTATAAATATGTATGTTGGGATTTAGCTCAGTTGGTAGAGTGCTGCGCTGCAGTCTCTGAGGTCCCAAATTCAATTCCCAGCACCGCAAAAATGGGAGAAGGGCCTGGCAATCCACTCCCAAGGCAATCCTGAAACAGCCATTGAAAACCCTGTGAGGGTCACTATGAGTTGGAAACTGACTCAAGGGCACCTAACAACAACAACAACAACAACAACAACAACTATATATATATATATATATATATATATATATATATATATATATATATATATATATATATATGGTTTCTTGGTTATAAATTGTTCTTTACTGAAGTAATTTTAGGAACAGAACAAAAAGCTCTCCATGAGATATCTTTTCATCATTTTGCATAATGGTTGGCATAATTTACCCAAAATAACTTATAAGTCAACTTGTTAATAATTTATGCTGTAGAATCAGAATAAAACTGTTGCTCAATCTGTTTTCCCTATTTGTAGACTTGCCAATTTATATTTACCTGTCTTCATATTAAAGGTGAAATTACATATTAATATCTTATGGTGTTTTTATCTATGTATGTTTAATTTTCAGTGTAAGCTTTGTAACAAGGAGATCTTGTGTTTGAATCAAATAGAAGAAGGCTATTGCAAACATGAAGATAGTAGACGATCATAATCATTTTTCTTTTCAAGCTTCTGTGGAGTTTTTTTTTAATTTAAAGGGACTCACGAAGTGTAATTTTGCTTTGTGTGTCATCATCTTTTCATAGGAAAAATGCAAATTTCCTTGACAAAGTTCAGGATATATATATATATGTATGTATGTATGTATGTGTATATATATATGTATACACACACACACAGATGCTTTTTTTTTTTTAACAAAGGGGCAAATGTCTGTTTGAATGAGAGATGGCTGTAGCAGTTACCTCGTATTTTAATGAAATAAATCTGTATTTACAGTTTGCGGTAATTTAGTCCTTTCATCACTCTGAGGAGCTCCCACGGTGTTCATTGAGTGCAGCTGCTGGGCCTCTGGTTCTAGTAGGTCTTTGTGCCTCAGGACCCCAGCATGCCTAGTGTCCAGATGTGGTGACATATTCTCACACATCCCCCATGGAAATGTGCCAATGTGGACATACGATTGTCATCAATTAGTTATGCCCAAGTGGTGCCAAGAACAATTGCATCTGTCATACAGTCTGTCTGGCTTCATGGCCCATGATTGATTTAGAGACACTCCTGTTTTCCTTTCCTTTGGCCATAGTCATAACATGCTCATAGAGGCCTGAGATTATATAATGAAGCGCGTGACATTTCATGACAAGAACTCATTTCAGTACATTGACGTCATGAAAGTTCACTTAGACTTTGTTTAGCATTTAAGAAAGAATGACTTCGCAGCTGCCCAGACTGACTACGCAGCTTACCTAACTTAACGCTGGGTCTCAAGAAGCATTTTATGATAAAAATACAAGAGGATAGACATTTTTCTCTTTACTTCTCAATCTTTAGGCTTTTCATTATAAAGCAGAGATAGCATTCTCAATGAGTAAATCTTAGAAAGACAGGTGATTTTTTTCTTTCTTGACTAATAACTATTTGATTTTCTTTCTCTAAAGTATTGTTACTTGGATTATCACAGAAGTCCCTTTTGAATTGGGGAGTACACTTTTTAACTTCTTTGACTAACTGATGTTTTGTATTATTTTTATGTTAATGTTCAGCTATCTCTATTAACAGCTAGCCAAAAGAAATTTTTTACTAGGTACTGAGAAAATAAGGCTGCATAAGCTCATTTCCCACTCTTAAAATTTTATAGTTGTGAAGAAAAATGTAAACAAGTGAATTAATGAGTTCCATTTCATGTGATAGCATGCTAAATAAGACAAATAAAGTAGAGGTAGGTTGGGAATACAAAGAATAGGAGTAACTTCCCAGAGGACATATGCAATTTTTATACTAATAACATGAAGTCTTTTCAGGTTAGAAAAAGTGTGTGTGTGTGTGTGTGTGTGTGTGTGTGTGTGTGTGTGTGTGTGTATTTCATCTTCTGTCTAAACATATCAAGCTGCCTGATATAGTTTAGTAGTATTTTGCAGTCTTTTATCATATAGCTCTAGGTTTAAATATATATTTTACTAAGAAATTAGCTCTTTGAAGATACTTAAAGAAGAAATATTTTGTTCATCTAACTAGATTTTTCTATTTTTCATGGATTAAACGTGATTCAGATAAACAGAGTTCAGTCCTCTGGGATCTGTTATGTTTTTGTGTGGAAGAAGGGCCAAGGCATTCAGATTTGTGAAGTCATAAAGGTATGTGCTTCTGAAGAGAGTGGAAATTAGGCCAGGTAGAAGATCTGATACAGTATTTGAGCAAAGAAGTAGACACTACCAACTTCATGTCCATTTTTTTTTTGTTGTTGTTGTTGTTAGGTGCCATTGAGTCGGTGTCAGCTCATAGCAACCCTACGTACAATAGGTGAAACAGTATTGTTACTGCTTCTCTGCTATTCATAGGGTTTTCAATGGCTGATTGGTTTTTGGGAGTGGGTTGCCAGGTCCTTCTCCTAAACATACAGCACCTGTGTTCTCAGGCAGTCTCCCATCCATGTACTAACCAGGCCCGACCCTGCTTAGCTTCCGAGATCCGATGGGATTGGACACCACATGGCTGCAAGCATGTAACTTTTAGTACTTTAAAAAAAAAAGAAATTACTATTCATATCAATGACTATTTATTGAACAAATAATTATATAGTACTTTGTGCCAAGCACTGTTCTAGATCCTGGGGATTCATTTATGAATATAACAGATAAAATTTCCTAATTTTATGGAGCTTACATTCATTGAGAGATTAGGTAATAGGTCTCAAGATATTCTGAATTGGGGGACCTGATCTTTTTTCTTATTTTCTCTCATTTATTTTATCCCTTTATTGTTAAATGTTGCTGGAGTACCAAGTAATACAGCATTTGCTTTTTCCATTATGCAACTATTACACCACTTTTGATTACACTTTTGTCAACTTATGAATTTTATGGAAATTTTTGACTAATAAATGATAAAACTTCTATGCACATTTGGGTTATATTCCCCTATCTTTCCCATATACTCATGAAGTTTCATCATTTGCATTGAGATTATTCTTTCCCCCTTTATCCCTTTACATTGTTTCTCCTCCCCTTCCCACCTTCCACAACCTTTGCTGTCCCCTCCCTCCTTTTTTTCTACTCTATTTTCCCTTCTTTGCTAATTTTAACTGTGTATTTTTATATATCAACTTATGTATAGGATTTTTCTTCCTTTAGGTAAGATTCAGCCCCAACATATGAGTGAGAATGTATGGTATTTCCCTTTTTGAACTTGTGTTCATTCAAGATGATATTCTCCAGTCCCATCCATTTTGCTGCAAATGACATTATTTCATTCTTTTTAATTATTCGGTAATATTCCATTGTGTAGATGTACCATAATTTTTTATCCATTCTTCTGTTGATGGGCATCTTGATTGGTTCCATATCCTTTCTATTGTGAAGAGTGCTGCATTAAATATGAAGATACAGGTGTCTGTATCATATGATGACTTGTCTCTCTTTGGGAATATTCCTAGTAGTGGTATAGCTGGGTCATATGGCAGATCTATTTTAATTTCCTGAGTATCTCCATATTGATTTCCAAAGTGGTTGAACCAACTTACAGTCCCACCAACAATATAAGAGGGTTCCTTTTTCTCCACAGCCTTGCCAGCATTTGTTGTTATTTGTTTTGTTGGTCTTTACCATTCTTATTGGAGTTATGTGTAATCTCAGAGTTGTTTTGATTTGCATTTCCATAATGGCTAGAGATATTGAGCATTTTTTCATGTGTTTCTTAATCTTATGAACCTCTTTATTTGAGAAATGTCTGTTCATTTCCTTTGCCCACTTGTGTATTTGGTTATTTGCTGTCTTGGGATTTGCTTTCTTGAGTTCTTTGTAAATTCTAGAAATTAGTCCTCTGTCAGATGTGTAGGATATGAAGATATTCTCACATTCAGTGGGCTCTTCTTTAACTCTGTTGATTGTTTCCTTTGTTGTAGAGAGGCTTTTTAATTTCATATAATCCTATATGTCAATTCATGGTGTGATTTCCTGAATGAGTGGAGTCTTGTTAAGGAAATGCTTTCTTATGCTTATGTATTGGAGTGTTTCATATCTTTTCTTCTAGTAGCTTTAAGGTTTCTGGTTTTATGTTGAGCTCTTTTATCCATTTCGACTTCACTCTCATGCAAATTGAAAGACATGGGTCTGTTTTCATTTTTCTGTAGATGGATATCCAATTTTCCTAGCACCATTGTTGAAGAGGCTATCTTTTCTCTATTTTGCATTCTTAGCCTCTTTGTCAAAGACTGGGTGGCTGAAGTTGCATGAGTGTATCTCTGAGTCTTCAATTCTGTTCTATTGGTCTTCAAGCCTATTTTTGTGTCAGTACTAAGCTATTTTTGCTACTATAGTCCTGTTATTGTTGTTGTTATGCGCTGTCAGTATCTGACTCATAGTGACTCTACGTACAACAGGTGAAACACTATTGTCAGTGCTTCTTTGCTGTTCATAGGGTTTTCAATGGCAGATTGGTTTTTGGGAGTGGGTTGCCAGGTCCGTCTCCCAAGCCTACAGCACCTGGTCTTCCCCAGCTGTCTCCCATCTAAGTACTAACCAGGTCCGACCCTGCTTAGCTTCCAGTATCTGATGGGATCAGATGCCATAGGGCTATGGCTGCAGGCCCATAGTCCTGTAGTATAGTTTAAAGTCAGGAATTGTGATCCTGCATGCATTGGTTTTGCGGCTTAATATTATTTTGGCTATAGGTGTTCTTTCGTGTTTCCATATGAATTTTTGGATTATTTTTTCTATTTCTGCAAAATCTACTATTGGGATTTTAATGGGAATTGCACTAAATCTATAAATTGCTCTTAGTAGTGTAGCCATTTTTACAATATTGATTTTCCCAATCCATGAGCAGGGGAGGTCCTTCCACCATCTAATATGCTCTGAGATTTCTTTCTTTAATGTTTTGAAGTTTTCCTTATAGAGATCTTCAGGGTCTTTGGTTAGATTAATTTCTATCTTGAAACCCCCCATTTCAGATGCTAATGGAAAAGAGGAAGAACAGCAATAGCATAAGTTATCGGATCAGAGTTTTGGAGTTACAGCTGCCACTGTCAGAGATAAATTAGCTGGGGCTTCTGGTTTTCTCAACGAATGTGGTATGTTACCCTGTATTCAGCCTGTCTTCTTGAAAAGCACAGTAGAAGGAGGGTGGGTATAGATTATTTGTGTAATTTTGTGAGATTTTTGGTGTCAGAGAGGAAGAACAAAGAAAATGTGCATTCACACACATTGTGTAGGATGACAATAATTTCCAAGATCAATGGTATCCATTAAGGTTTTAGAAAGTGACAGCCTTCCAAGATAATTTTCCTTTAAACTATTCACACCATATTGGTGTGATGAATACTTTGTTAAAAGCCAGAATGTCAGGTGCTTTGTAAGGCCTGTCTTGCCATATCATACTAAGACTCATTCTTTAGCCTCTCCCCTCCTAGGCATTCCAGTGGTCTGAGAAATAAACCCTCACTGGATGAAGCCAATGTTTCGAATTGTTGGGATGATTTTGGGCTTCTAGTTTTAATAAACTTTCAGTTTAGTTTCTTTAATGAGATTTATGTGAATACAGCAGAGTATAAATAAATAAAAACCCACTTCTCATTTAATGTTCAAATTCTTCTATATCTTATAATTTTCATTTTATAGTGCTCATTAGCTATGCATTCCAAGAGCCCTTCAACAACATCATTAATGTTATTCATATAGAAAGATGAAATTATATATACTTCTAACTAGATCTATAATATACTAGGATATAACATTTTGGAACATTAGTCACAAATCAAATTTTAGTTTTCCCTCTGATACCATTCTCTTGATCTCGTTATTTTGGAAATTCTATTCTGGGCTTAGTAGCTAGATTTAGTTCAGTTATAGAAAAGCCAGATTTGAGCACAGTCAAGAATCTCCTCAGAGTGGAAAAGATAGTGTTGTGCCGTGATGCTGTAGAGGACTGAGTTAATGTTTGCATTGGGTTGTTATCCCTGATCATCTGTAGACATCTTCTTATCTCTTTGAGTGGCCTCAGATGGAAAATGTAACCACAGCTTGTCAAACATTTCCCTATTCCTGTTTACAGAATAAGGTCTATTATTCTATATTAGAAGAAGTGTGTGGCTCTGAGACATTTTCATAAGCTCTTTGACTTTCATAAATTTTTTTTTTCTTTTTTTATTGGAAATTTTTAATGTACATCTTAATGTGATTCATTTTGACATGCTTTTCATTGTGACATTTCCATATATGCATTTTGATAAACATTCATATAGGTTACCCCTTACCCTCCCCTATGCTTCCCCCCCTCCCACCATTCTCATCTAAGTTTCCCATCTAAGTCTTCTCTATCTTTTACTTAGTGGTATTTTTCTATATGTCCTTGGGTTCCAGTTCTGTTTAAGATAGAAACTTTTCCTGTAGTGGTCTTTGTTTTTATCTTGTTAGAACAATTACATGCATTTTCTAGACCATTTATATTGACATCATTCTTATCTTCTCCCCCCCTTTTATTATGATCCGACCTTTGAATAGGATATTTCCTTCTTATAATTTTGAATCAGCTCCCTCATATGAGTGAGAATATGTGTTGTTTCTCTTTCTGAGCTTGTGTTCATTCGCTTAAAATAATTTTCTCTTATTCCATCCATTTTGCTGTGAATGACCTTATTTCATTTTTCTTGATTGCTGAGTAGTATTCCATTGTGTATATATACCATAGTTTTTTTATCCATTCTTCTGTTGAAGGGCACTTTGGTTGATTCCATATCCTTGCTATTGTGAAAAGTGCTGCATTGAACATGGAGATGTAGGTGTCTCTGAGGTATGATGACCCATCTCCCTTTGGGTAAATTCCCAATAGTGTTATAGCTGGGTCATATGGTAGATCTATTTTTAGTTTTTTCAGGTACCTCTATATTGATTTCCACAGTGGTTGCACCAATATACAGCTCTACCAACAATGTAAGAGTGTTCCCTTTTCCCCGCAACCTCGCCAGCATTTGTTGTTGTTTGTTTTATTGATCTTGGCCATTCTTACTGGTGTAAGGTGAAATTTCAGAGTGGTTTTGATTTGCATTTCCCTAATGGCTAGGGATGTTGAGCATTTTTTCATGTGTTTCATGGCTTTATGGACCTCTTCATTTGAGAACTGTCTACTCAGTTCCTTTGCCCATTTGTGTATCGGGTTGTTTGTTTTTTTGGGAGTTTTTTTTCTTGAGTTCATTATAAATTCTAGTATTAGACCTTTGTCTGATGTATAAAATGTGAAGATTTTTTCCCATTCTGTGGGGGTTTCCTTGACTCTGTTAATTGTTTCTTTTGCTTTGCAGAAGCTTTTTAATTTCATGTAATCCCATTTATTTATTTTCGTTGCAATTTCTTGAGCAATTGGAGTCCTAGTAAGGAAATACTTTCCTAAGCCTATATGATGGAGTGTGTTGCCTATCTTGCCTTCTGTAAGTTTTAAAGTTTCTTGTTTTGTGTTGAGATCTTTTATCCATTTTGAGTTAACTCTCGTGTATATTGAGAGATGCGGATCCACTTTCATTTTTCTGCATGTGGATGACCATGTTTCCCAGCACCATTTGTGGAAGAGGCTATCCTTTTTCCAGTTTACTTGCTTTGCTCCTTTGTCAAAAATAAGGTGGCTATAGGTGTGTTGAGGTATGTCTGGGTCTTCTATTCTGTTCCAGATGTCTTCGGGCCTATTTTTGTGCCAGTACCAAGCTGTTTTTGCAACCACTGCCTTGTAGTAAAGTTTGAAGTCAGGGATTGTGATTCCCCCAGCATTAGATTTGCAGCTTAAAAGTGTTTTGGCTATACGTGGTCTTTTGTGGATCCATATGAATTTTTGGATCATTTTTTCTATTTTTGTGAAGTCAGTCAGTGGAATTTTAATGGGTATTGCATTAAATCTATAGATTGCTTTTGGTAGGATAGCCAATAAATTTTTTTTTTCTTCAAGAAGGGAAGGATATCAATGAATACCAGATTTCAGAACTGGAGTAGCAATTCAGATCTTAATTGCCTTTAAGTGAAGAAAGTATTCTGTAATTCTGGTTGTTGGAAAGTAATAGGAAATCAAGTGAACTTTTTAATTTTCACTTAAAATTAAGTGAGTGACTTTGTACGAACCATTGCTTCTAAGGACTTTTACAGTTTGAGAAAGCTGGGTGTCTGTCCTTTTGCATAAGAAGCCTTGCCAGAGAGGCTGATTCCATAATCTTATTAATCAGTTTTTGTGGACAGCAACTGCCCTGCCAGTTCCTGATTTTTTCTCCCTCCCTTCCTCCCCTCCCTCTCTTCCTCCCTTCCTTCCTCCTCCCTCCCTCCCTTCATTACTTCCTTCTTTCTCTCTCCTCCTTCCCTCCTTCTCTTTCTCTTTCTCTCTCCTCCTCCCTCCCTCTTTCTTTTCCTTCCTTGTTTCCTTCACTTTATTATGATGTTTCTCTTTAGATGGATAGACAAGCCCCACCCAGCTGGTTTTGACCTTTTCACTACCAAAGATAGTTTAGGTATCATTTACCATGCTGACATCATGTTTCAGAAGGTTTAGTCCAAACTGATTTACTAAAATTATTATTTAAAAACACCCTTTAACTTGTGCTGTTAGTAAAGGCATATGACTGTCAATCAGGTTTTTTTTTTTTTTTTTTTTTTGGCAGTACTGGGGGGGTGAACCCAGGCCCTAACACATACTTTGCAAGTGCTCCGCTACTGAACTTTACCTCTAGCCCCTTTTTAATTTTTTTTTATCTTGACTAAGGGTCTTACTAAGTTACACAGCCTGCCTCTGGCCTTAACTTGCAATCCTCCTGCCTCTGCATCTGGAATTGCTGCCACTGCATCCAGATCAATAAAAAATTCTGATCGGTGTTTGATAAACCAAAGAAACATACTTTTGGTTAGTCCACCATATTTTTCACAGGTGAAATGCATAATGATGTAAAAAATACCGACTCTAGTAGCAAATTCTTTTATTACCTCCATGGATCCTCCTCAGAATAGATCATTGCCACATGCGCACATAGACTACAGAGGCCCTCATGGGACCCTTGGTTGTACCGACAATGGGATTTCCAGCCTGTTTTGTGTCAGAACACTTGTGTAGACATAAATGCTGTGATTCCAAATAAAAGTATCCCGCCCTAAGAAGCAGTTGGACTAGACGATGGTTAAACTCTGCTTTTTTACCATTAAGGTGGTTGTGATTTTCCTCTGATTTGGTTTTGAGGTCTCTTTTGGTGGTGCCTGACAAGTCTACCCCTGTCCTCACGGGGCCCAAGGGGAGGTGATAGTGGATGTTTACTGTATGCCTTTCATGGAACACTTTTATGTCTTAGTGTCTGACCTGTGACCAGGTGTGCCTCTCACAGGAAATGTGTTGATGCTAGTAGATGCCTTTGTGGCTCTTGTCTGACCTGTGCCCAGTTTATTCGCATCATGGTGACCACTCCCTCGGAGAGCTCCAGAAGGAGGGGAGTCAGGTTTGGGTGTATTAGCCAGATGAGACACAGAGGAGCGAGCATAACAGAAGCATTTTTTAAAAACCTTACAAATCCTGGAGAGAAGAGGGGTACAGATAAGGGCCAGTGGGAAGATTGGAAAGGAGAATGTCACATTCAACCGTCAGATGGGGAGTGAGGAAGAGAGAGAGAGGACCTATAGGCCAGACCTTTATTGGGGTCCAGGGCAGTACCCTAGCAGTTTCCACAAGGAATTCTAACTTGTGAGCTTAAAGAAAATGGATAGGAGTCCAAGGGGCTATTCTATGGCCACAGAGCAGCCACTGTGGCATGTCTGCATTGGGGGAATCAGGAAGGTTGGGCCTACCGGTGTATGTGCCAAAGGTGGGTAGTTGCATAGGGAGATGTCTGGATCAACTACTGTAGGAGGAGATAGAAAGCTGAAAGCTGGGTCAAAGGCAATGAATGTCTGCTTCTTCAATGAGACACTTAACCCTGTATTCAAAATGGATTCTGATGTGACATAAACTATAACCATTCATAACAATGCTTTTATTGATTTATAAATATTTATGGTTTAAAAACAGGAAGAGTAAGTAGACTTCCAACAAATGAACCTTTCTTTTTTCTCTTTTGCCTTTTTCCCAGGTTTTCAACTTCCTAAGAGGTTAGACTAACATATTTAGGAAAATTGTGGGATGATGCTGTTAAGAAGATAGAATTCCAAAAAGCTATCAACATACATTGCCTCATATGCAGTTTGGTTTTAAAATATAAGATGCAGTAAAATGAAAGAAATTAACCCTTTGATTATCCTGAGTATGGGAATACATTTTTCACAGTGACTCTCAAAATATATAATCAAATAGTTGAAGGTTGTAAAAAGATTTTTATAAAAGACCCTGGAGATCCTTTTGAATATTTAAAATAGCAAGAGGCTGCAAAATGGGGAAAACACTCTAAATACTTTAGAAAGCAGCCCAATTGTCCCTGTAGTTTCTTTGTTTAGTTGAATTAGAATGGCCAATTCAATAAAGCATTCTTAATGGTTTATTGCTGAACTAGATCTGGACATTTCGATATTGTCAAAAGAAAAGTGTAGTTTATTTGGACAGTTGTGGCAGGATCCATGTGGTGAATGTTTTGTATGCTTTAACAGCCCCACATGCCCAAGAACAACTGCTGTACGCACCCTGGTCAGGACACGGTGTCTCCAGCTTGTGATCATGGAAATCCATGTTGTGTCCCTGTTAAAACATGTGGTATCTGAAATGTAATGCAGGGTTGCAAGAAAACCTGTAAGAATGGGGCTTATGTCATTATGTATTATAAAGAAGCTTTTAAAAATGATATTTTTTGAATTGTTCCTTTTTCCTAAATTTTATAGTTACTTGGCATTCATGAATAGTTGTTATATACACTCTTGTTTATTCTTTCTTGGCTAATTTAAAAGGCTTAGAAAATCAGGTTGTTTCATGAGAGTAGATTATTCTACTTTTTTTTCAAACTGTGTCTTGGTCTATTCTTAATTGGTGACAGAGAGCTGAGTCTTTTTTATTATGATGTTCCCTGAAAGAACATTTTCATTAATGAGAGATTAAAAATAGCAAAAAGTGCTGAAGTTTTTCTTCCTTTAAGATAGTGAAGAAATTACCCTAAGTTGAGTGATGACATTTGCCCTATAAGCAACAGTATATTTTTGCCTTGTGGTATCTATTGAATGGTTAAAAGTGGCTTTCTGAAATTTGACTCTATCAGAATAAATGTGTATATGAATATTAGTTATGCCCAAGTTCCTAGTGAGTGATATTGAAAATTATAGGCTTTTGTCTATATTAACTAGATAATTTCTCTACTCTTTTGATATTGTTTCAAGTACAAAGGACTTCTGGCTTTTATTGGGCTATGTTGATACTGAGATTTCAAGGTAAATCTTTCTAACTACAAAACAGCTTAGAAAGCGATGGTATAATACCAATATTTGTTTTAATGTGAAAGTGTGTGCTTCTTTGTGTTTTGTGAGAATGAGAAAATGCACATTTGTTTGAAAAAATACACATGAGCATTTATATTACCAAAGTATATTTGAAATAGAGTATTTTAATTGCAGTGTACATTTATTGAAGATGTTGGTTTGTTAGGTGCTGGTCTAAAGCGGTCTGTATGAAAAGCTCTGCACATGGAATGTCTCACTTAAATCTCACAATAATCCCCTGAAGAGGTTTTGTTATCAATCCCATCGTATATATGAGGAAACTGAGGAGCACAGAAATAAGTTGTCCAAATGCTGTGGCAATCTAGAAGTCTTAACTGCTACTTTATCCCATTTCCATAAATTCTGTCTCTAAAAAGCGACATTGAGAGTTTGAGTCTTGACCCTTTATTGGGCACACTATGTTGTTTAAAACCCCTCCCTTCCCTCCTTCTCTTTGAGTGCCTGCAATAGTGTGCCAGGTAGTGTGGGAACTGGTTAGTAAGACATGGTTCCTGTATTCAAAGACCTAATTTGATGAGCACAGTTCTGTTTACCAGTTGTAATGGTGCAATAAGATAAAGAGGAGATGCGTAAAGACAGTTCTGAGAACATGGAAAATCCCGTCTGTGTTCTCATTTTAGTAGTTATTTTCCTTGTGTAGAATCATGTCATGGTCAGAGATAGCTAACTCTGTTTTTGAAGCATGTGCATAATAAAAGATCATTTTCATGGTCCAAAGGGAAAAACTAAAAGGCTGATAGGCTTTGCATGTCAGAATTCTGAATATTCTTTATGTGATGATGGATCATTGATGCGCTCTCGCCATCAGATCTTGGAAATTGCTGGTCATGGCCAATCTGTGTCTCATATAATTAATTTTAATACATACTTTGGAGATTAGCCAGTTACATGGGCCAGAATTGCTATAAATTCACATTGACTCATCAGCATGGATATATATTTCTACAAATTTGGGTGTGTTCTGTTATTTCTGTCAAAACATTGGCATTCTCTTTTAATAACGTTGTGTATATTTTTCTCCAAACTTAGAGCCTTAAAGCTCAGTGTAATAAGTTATTATGCAAACAGATATAAAATGATCTCTCCTTTGGGATATTTACTATAACATCATGGTTAGCTTGGTGATTATTTACCCTTCACAACTAGTCAAACAGAAACATTGTCTTTATGCTGTCTGCAGCTAATCAAGACATTAAAATAAGAATATATTTAGAGGTCTTTGATTTTTATCTTGGTCCAAGACACCTCTGTTAAAATATAAAGATGGTAGCCAGATAGATTGATTTAAAAATAACAAAGGCAGTATTTAAAAAAAAAAACAGCAGCAACAACAAAAAGAAAATTAAAAAATACTGGAAACAGGGAAGCACACAAAATTGAAATCCAAAAGTAAATCACAAAGTGTATATTGGGTTATTTAGTTAAAATAGAAGCCCTAGGTCATGGACTTTTAGGACTAGAAAGGGACCTTTATGGTAGGCTAAATAATACCACCTCCAACCCTTGGCCAAATGTCCTAATCCCGAGAATCTTACATGTTACTTTACATGGCAGAAAGGACTCTGAAGTTTCAGTTAAGGTGAGAGTTTTGAGCTAAAGAGATAGTCCTGGATTGTTTAGGTTGATCTAGTCTAGTAAGTGGGGTCCTGATAGGAGGCAGGCCGGAAGGTCCAAGTCAGAGAAGGAAATGTGACAAGTGGGAGCAAAGGTTGGAATGATGTGGTCGTAAAACAGGGAATAGGAGTGGCCTCCAGAAGGTGGAAAAAGCAAGGAGCACAGTTTCTCCCAGAGCCTCAGAAGGATTGCTGCCCTGCCAACACTTTGATTTTTTAGCTCAGGGAAACTAGGTTTGGACTTCTGACCTCCAGAACTATAAGATAACAGATTTATGCTGTAGGTAGGTACTCATTTGTGGTAGTTATTTGCAGTAGCTATATGAAACTGATAAAAACCTTAAGTGTCATGTAATATATAGTCTCAGTCTTTTAGGAGAAATTTTTGGTGTCCAAGATTACTATTAGCATCTCAAACAAAGCATACATAAGTAACTTGAGAAGAAGTTAGTACTACAGGGATGCAGCAGAGCAACATGATGTATTTGTTCTGGAAATTCTAGGTTCCACCAGAGCTGCTTCTCTCTTACTAGTGATTAAGACAATGGAAGGAGATCCTTCTCCCACATCCCATAAACAAAGCTGTCTCAGCTGCCATAAGTGTCTTGATCATGTCCACTGTCACCTGTCCTTTAAAGTTACAAGTAGAATACTCTTGAATCCACTTTGGACTGGATTTGTAGTGTACATCTACTCCAGTTAATGAGTTTCTCTGTTCTCGACCTACAGAGAAGAAGCCTTAAACTCTCCCTAGTTAAGACATTTATCTTAAGTTACTAACAGAAAATCATTAAAAATTTTTTATTCCCATATTTTCTTTTGCATTTGAAGACTATTTTCTTCTGTGAAATTGAGAAGTATTTGGCCAACTGTTGTTTATTTGAAAAAGCAGTATTGCTTTTTTTTTTAACCAGTTGATCTCAATTTTTTTTTTTATTTAGAATCTTCTCTAAGTTTGTGTTAGTCCTATTTCTGTCACTATAACAAGATATATGAGATTATCAACTTATAAAGAGTGTAGGCTGATTTTTGGCTCCCAGTTTTGGAGGTTCCAGTCCATGACCATTGGTCTTGTTGGTTTTAACCCTGTGGTCAGGGAGCCCATCATGGTAGGAGTTTATAGTAGAGAAGAACTGCTCATCTCATGGCCCGGAAGCAGAAGAGAGACACGAGAAGGGCTTGGAGTCCCACCATCCCCTTCAAAGGCATGCCCCTCATAACATAAAGACCTCCAAATGGTCTCACTGCTTAGAGTTTCCACCACCTCCCAAAAGCACTATGTTGGGGACTTCAACAGATGGGCCTTTGGGGGACATTTAAGATCCAAACTACAGGGAAGTTTTTAGGTATTTTATGTTTCTCTTGAACTCTGTCCTTTTAATCTGTATGTCCTTGAACTAAATCTAATTATTTAGGTTTACCATTGAAACTAGTCAGTGATAGAAGTAAGAGTATCTTTTATTGAATGGAGGAAAAATGCTAGCGTTAATTTGGAATGTTGATTTGACATTGATGCAGTTTAAAATACAAATTGGCGTTACTTTTGAAAGAAAATTAACTAATCAATAATGCAGTTCAATACTTCAGCTATATTACTAAGAACATCTGTAAAGTGAAATGACCTTTTCAAGCTATTTTTTTATTTTAAGATATCTTTCTTTGGAAATGGTTTTGTTCCATCATTGTTTCAATATTCATCACACGCATGCACTCTAATATTTAATTACAGAATCTCTGTCTTTCTTGGGACACGATCTCTGTGCTCTTCTCCCATACAATATTTAGAAGAACGCTGAATTTAAACATTCTCTTGGTACTCATGTATACCAAACAATGCATTAAAATATATAATAAACTATTTTCAATTTAAGTTCTTGTTTGAGATTTGGATTGTTAACCTTGCTAATCTATTTTGTTAGGTTTTTTTTAAAGGAATTATTGTCTGGGGATAAAACAGAAATATGGACTCTGACTCTGTCCTTGTTAGTAACTTGGTATTTACATCTAGGTATTTACAAGGAATTATCTGGGGAAAAAACAGAAGTATGCACTCTGTATACTTATTCCACTGCCTACTGAACAAATGACTTCCATGCAAATACCTTTTTTTGTTGTCATTTGGTGCCGTTGAGTGGGGTCCAACTCATAGCAACCCTATGTATAACGGAACGAAACACTCCATGACTCTGTGTCGTGCCCGGCACTGTTAGTGCTTTTCTCCTATTTATAGGGTTTTCAATGGCTGATTGCTTTGGGATTGTTTCAGCAATGGGCTGTGAGGTCCTTCTCCCATTTTTTTGCTGTGCTGGGGATTGAACCTAGGGCCTCAGCACAGAGCAGCACAATAACCAACTGAGCTAAACTCCAGCATTTATTCCTCATTAAGCTCTATCTCCTCACTGAACATATGCTGATGATTTTTATGGTACCAATACTAATCATTATTCTCATGGTTTCCAAGTGGTGCCTCTTACCCAGAACAAAGCAAAACATTTGCAAGCATTCCTTAAATTCTATGGAATTTGATTCCAAAATATTAACAGGAATGGTCTGACAGTGTTTCTACTCACAACACTTCTGACACCAAACGTGGGGTTTTCCACATCAAAAACCACTTCCTGGCTCCCCAGATATCAACTGAGTGTCTTATAATCCAATTCAGTTTTAATACTACCCAGACTGAGTATCAGATGGTGTCTCACAAGACTGCTCTGGTCAGATGCAGTCACAAGTCCCAGAAGTATTATTTATAAATGTTAGTGAGGTACAGAGTAGTAACTGATTTGATATATCCATTATGCAACTATTAAATCAGTTTTGCTTACACATCCATCACCTTGCATATTTTACAGAACAGGATGAATGAAAGAAAAAAAGAAAAAAAGGAATTTTAATTAATATGTAATTACAGTTGTACACAACCATGGGTTATACCCTCATTAGTTTTTTCCCTTTCTTTTCAAATATTCATCTAGTTGCATCCTGTTTTTTGTGCTTTTTCTCTCCCTCTTTACCACTCTACATTGTTCCCTCTCCTCTCCTCCCCTTCCCCACTCTGCTCCCACCAGCAGATCACCTCTCCCCTCCTATTGGGTACACTTGTATTTTCCATTCATAGATAATTGTGATTGCTCATTTATATCTATCTATATCTATATATATAAAGTTTTTGTCCTTTAAGTTAGATTTATCTGTCACATATGAGAGAGAACATATGGTATTTCTCTTTTTGAGTCTGGGTTAACTTGCTTAAAATGATGTTCTCCAATTCCATTCATTTTGCTGCAAATGACATAATTTCATTTTTCTTTACTGCTGAGTAATATTCCTTTGAGTGTATGTGTGCCACAATTTTTAATCCAGTCCTTTGTTGATGGATATCTTGGTTGATTCCATCCCTTTGCAGTTATGAAGAGTGCTGCATTAAATGTAGAAGCGCTGGTGTCCCTGTGGTGTGATGACTTATCTTTGGGTATATCCCTTGTCAGTTTTGCTAATTTGCTAGAACAGCTCACAAAACTCAGAGAAACACTTTCCTTATATTTACCAAGTGATTGTACAGGATACAACTCTGGAACAGCCAAACTCTTTGCACTCTCTCTGAGAGTTTCCAGGTTGATTGAACACATTGAGACACTGAGAAACTGATGCATAGAATTTCTGGTTATTTCTCTCCCCTAACCCTTGCCCTATACATCTCTGAATATACATTTGGCTGAAGTATAGCCAGAAACTTGGAGTATAGGACACTCAGTAAAGTAAATGTTTTACTTTGTTATGGATGGGGTGCATATTAAGGTATTTTTCTTCTGTGTCTATTCATCCATGGAAGTATTTAATAGTTTTTTATTTTATACCTTGTAGCATTTTTGAAACTTTGTGCAACTCTCTAGTTATTTTCAAAGAACGTTATGAATTGGGTTCTTGAAACAGAACACCCTTTCTATCACCTTACTTAACTCATTCCAGCAATGATAAATAGGTCTTTCTTAAATCTTTTCAACACAGTTTTCCATAGCTCTTGGCATGATATGGGCTTATCATATCTGCTAATTAATACTCTTTGGGAGAACTGAGATAAAGTAACTTGCACAATATCACATGCCTAGTTAACCTATTAGCAAAAGTACATCTTAAATTGCAGTACTCTACTGACTGTATTTTGTACTAGGTAAGAGTTCAGATTCTTGAGACAGAAAGACCTGAATTTGCACTATACCCCCAAATATGTACTGCTACATGCCAATTAAATAAAAATGACTTTACTAAAAGCCAGTTGTGCAAACTATATAGCACATCTTAAAGAATCACTATTATGCCAGATATGGTGGTGCACACCTGTAATCCCAGCACTGTGGAGGCTGAGGCAGGAGGAGCATGAGTTTGAGGATAGCCTGGGCTACACAGTGAGACCCTGTCTTACTGATCCCTCCCCCACAAAGGAAAAAACAAAAAGGAAAAAGAAGTCAGTATTAGTCATTATTCCAAAACAAACATATGCTAGTAGTTTCTTTCATATACATTCTCTTTTCTTTTGTGTGGAAATAGGAATGTAGCTCTAAAGCCTAGTTTATTTAACTGTTTGAATTAGCTTCCCTAAATTCTAATTCCTAAATGGAGACTGTTAAAGATTATTAGGGATAGGATGAAATAATGAATGAGAAATCACTTTATTGATTGTATCATAACCTAAAAACAAGAAGTATTTATTTTAAATGAAAATTCAATTTTTCATTATAAAAACTTGAAAAAATTATGTAAGATATATATCCTCATAGAAAACTTTAAAAAATATATAAGAAAGAAGAAATAGTGATTAACTATTGTACTTCCACCTATGAATAACTGTTTCATTTCTTTGTAGCCCTAGAATTTCTGTTTTTCTTAAGACATACTTGACATTGGTTATTTTGGAACATGCAGTGATCTCAGGTGGGAAATTGTATAAATGGGAATTTGATTAAGAGGATACCTGTCACTTGATATGTCTTCCAATTACAAGTCCCCCAATAGTTTAGTCTCTTTGTTATCACTTTAAAGATGTGAAAACCAGATCTCACTTACCTAAGCAAAATAAATGTGCATCATAACTCTTTTCACATCTTCCTTTTAGGAAGGAGTCAGTTCTCATGCTCTTTATCTCTTTCCTCACAGGGCTTGTGCTAAGAGCCAGGAGGCTGGTTTGGCAGCAGTTCATATGAAAAGTAACATAGCATTCTAAATGGCCGTAAATGTTATGTGAACCAGCAATATGCTGCAGCAGCCATAAACAGTAATGCAGACTTAGGCTTTACTAATAACAAGTCTGAGGATGTGATTTTCTTACCATGCCATATGCATCTAGATCATGTCCAGCATTCACTTTGTATTCGCTTTGGGGGACTGAGGTTTAAGTTAGACATTGACAATGGAGGAGCAAGTGACTAGGACAGCAGTGGATCAGGAAGTCTGGTCATTCATTGAAGAGTTGAAAGAACTAAGGGTGCTTTGCTTAGTAGGTGTCCTAGAGAAAGCTAAAAGGAATCCACACATAAAAGTGGGAGTAGACTCACTATGGTTCTGGATGGCAAAATTACAGACCTTGGAAAACAAAGAGATAGTGTTTCTCTTTCATTTAATATAAATGACTTAATATAAATGAATGTATATAATATATGAATATATACACACATAAATATAAACACAGTACACATATAATCTATACATGTTCTATATATGTATATATATTATAGTGATGGACTAGATTTTAGAAGAGTACGTTTCTGGTCACTGAAAAGGGTAAGTTTTGAATCATTGTATTTAAACCAAGATTGGATGGAATCCTGCCAAGAAATACTATAAAATGCATTTCCTGATTGAATTTGTTCATTCAGTCATTCATTCACTTTTTATGAGCTCTTCCTGTGTGCCAGGCACTGTGTCCGATACTGAGAGATAAATACAGTGGGGAAGAGGTAGGATTAATAAACTTTAAAGGTCCTATTGTATCTGTGGTTGAAAGAAATTGCTTGATGCTTCAATTTCTATTGCCTTAAGTGTGGAGCTCTGATTGTATATTACTCACTCTTTAAATGCTTCACATCATTCTCTAAAAGACAGTAGACCTTTAACATTTTGTGTATGACAATATTTTATTTTACCGCCTTTGAAAATAGAGGCTGAAGTTGAATATGGAGTCAGCTTTTGAGGGAATAGTGTTGAATTTTCATTGGAAACACTTAATTTTAGGATGACTTAATGTTTTTAAATTTAGGATTTATCAGAAAGTATCATGAGAGAACACAATGCTTGTAAATGTAAGGGGGTAATATTAATGTTGTTGAAAGTTCACTGCACTTAAGACATATATGGAAGAGTCAGGCTTCAAAGTTACACTTATTTTTATGAGGGTGATTTTAGTTTGTGTATACTAAGATGCTGAATCTCCAACTTCATTTGTAGATTGACTATATATCTGGACTAATTCTACTACTTGTCGAGATCAGATAGTACCAGGAGAAAACACAGGTGCCAAGAACAAAGTGTGCAGATTTGGAGGTGATACTGGGGTCTTTGTACATTTTGGCCTATCGAGTAAGGCCAGCTGTTCATTTGTTTTGTATCCAGGTTTGGAATCCATCCAGTTGCAGGCCGAATGCCTGGTCAGCTTAATGTGCTTCTGGCTGAGGCTGGGGTACCGTATGATATTGTGTTGGAGATGGATGAGATCAACCATGATTTCCCAGGTAAGTGACAGAACAATGGTGAAGCTTGAATATCCTTTGTGTGCATAAAATGATGCCAGATATAGAATGTAAATTGTGGAATTAATGAAGTATAACTAGCCAGATGAAGAGTGATATGCAGTCAAAATTAAGTAAGTGTAACTATCAAATAAGCTGCAAAAGATTTGTAAGCAGCATGGCTGAATTTTGTGCCTCTGTGAAGAACTGAAGGATGGTGAAAATCTGGGGTGTAGTTCACAGTGAATCTGAGACTTGGGCAGACCTGGCGTTTGCATCCAGGACCTGACTCTCAGCTTGTGTCCTTGAACTAGACACTACAGACTTCTCACTTACAAAAGTGCTTCTGTTGATGAGTTGGTGTCTGATTCTTTCCAATGTCTGAAATTTTATTGGATTTTACTGGTTTACCAATTTACAGTCAGTGAATCAAGTTTATTTAACTTCTTTTTCTTTTTCTTACACTTTTTCTTTTTCTCTTTCCTCTCCTCTCCTCTCCTTTTCTTCTCTCCCTTCCCTCCCTCTTTCCTTCCTTCTTTCCTTCCTTCCTTTTCTTTTCTTCTTCCTTTTTTTCTCTCTCTCCCCTTCCCTCCCTCCGTCCCCCTCTCCCTCTCCCCTCATCTTTCTCTCTCCCTCTTCCTCTCCCTCTCTCTGTCTTTCCCTCTCCCCCTAGCTCTTTCCCTCTCCCTCTCTCACTCTCTCTCTCTGTATTAGGATTTAGAGAGATAAGGCACTTGACTTTATATCTGTCATTGGGTAGATGTTGAATGGTGATGACATTTGGCCCAAGATCATGTTTGCTAAAATTAGACCAGTTCTCTCTGGCAAATATCCACTGTAAACTTAAAAAAAAAAATAAAAATGCAGTGTTTATTAGACAAAAAAAAAAAGGTATTGTGTATATGTCTAGATGCACATGACATTTTTGGCAACCTCCTGAAGGAGTTTAAATTAGAGTCCTTAAAGAGAGAATTTAGGCCATATTAATTTTATGCCTCGATTTAAATTTCACTCTTGTTAAATTATGTGTAAAACCAGCCAGTTCCAGGAATTATGGATATAGCTTTAATACAGTACAGACTTTTAGACCATTGTCTTTCAGACATTAGATTGCATCTTAATTGGTCATTTTAAAAGTTGCAAATGGATGCAAATCTTATAAAATCATATGAATAGCAGGATAATTTTCAGATAACAAAAGAATTATAAAGTCAGATTAGGTAGGTCTATTTGGGGGTGGGAGGAATATAGTAAAGCAAGCTTTGGTCAGGATAGTCAAGTTCAGTGCAGGACCTGCTGCTGTTGTTAAGCATTGTCTAAATTGACTAACCTGATAAAGTTGTTTGTATGGTGTCTGGCACAAGTGGACATTCTATAAATATTAGTTTTTGTTATTGTTATTATACACTCAGATCCCTATAATTTGCCTGAAGAGAATTGAGAGTGACCTCTTTGCATTTTTTATTTTTTGTCTTTTCTTTTTCTAAATGCAGACACTGATTTGGTCCTTGTAATTGG
Source organism: Pedetes capensis (assembly GCA_007922755.1). Lineage (NCBI taxonomy): Eukaryota > Metazoa > Chordata > Mammalia > Rodentia > Pedetidae > Pedetes > Pedetes capensis. The sequence goes on along the minus strand of VMDO01004805.1, from coordinate 26,005 downwards.
AGCTAATGATACTGTTAATTCAGCAGCTCAAGAAGATCCCAACTCTATTATTGCCGGAATGCCAGTCCTTGAGGTCTGGAAGTCAAAGCAGGTACAGTTTCAGACCTGTATTTCATCCTGATGGTCACATGTCACTTGAAATGTGTGCCCAGAACTTTCTTTGGTCACTTGGTTGGAAATGGTGATGCCTTTTAGGAGGCCCAAGAGTAGGAGCATGGTTTAGGGCCCAGTTCCCTGCTTCTAGCTTCTGTCCATTCTCTGGCTACCAGAGAACCTGAGTCAATGCCTCGTCTTGAGTAGAACCAGATGAGATTATTGTGGATGGATTAGCAAAATCTGTAACCACAGCTGAGAAAAGAGCTGTGAGCTTTTGGAATGAGTCTGGCTAAATTCCAGATTGAATCTAGTGAAGCAGATGGCTTCCCTCTGGGACAGTGAGTCAGTATCACCGCCTTCATATTACCAAGATGAGCATATTTTTTAGATTTAATTTGTTTGAAAGGGAATTTGTATGTTGTTATGGAGTGTCTAGCAGAAAGGTGATTTAGAAATCCAAACAATAACATGGCATAAGGAAGGAGGCTTTGGTCATGCATATTACTTCTGAAAAAAAGCTAATTGCTAGATTTTGAAGAACTCAAAGGCTTATAAGTTTTCCTCAACCCGGGAAGGGGATACATATCTTTCTTCTTTCCCTTTTTTGTATTTCTTTTTATTGTTATTTGTCCAGTTTGAGAGCAGTTACTGTTTTTTAACTCAGCAGATTACAAAAACCACCATGACTGACACCTAGTTCTTCTTTCTAATAAGTTTATTGATCTGGTCTTCCCTGTTGCCAGAATCTCCACCTTCTGGAAAATAGGTTGTCTTTTTCTTCATTCCCTCTCATGGAGAAGACAATTTGAAGGTCCACAGGAAGTTATCTGCTTCTTTGGGGTGTTTTCCAACAGTACAGCTTTCCTGAATCAGGTCTCTATGCAGATGATGCCATATTTACCGAGAGATTGAGCAAAGTATAATTTCCTCTTATTGATTTTGCCATAACCACGCTTATGGATTAGTTTCTTTACCACTTCAGGTTCTGATACACCTATGTAATATATGGTTCCATGGTTCTCAATGTGTTATTTGAAGCCTTGTTGAGTTTTCCAAAGGTTCCACTGAATATCTGGTGAAGGCAAAAACCTGATAACACCCTTTGGTCCTGTGGGCTCACAATACTGATCCCTATGATCCTGGTGACAAATGCCAATTATAGTTCTTGAGGATATATTTCTTTAACCACTCCCAAGTCATATTGACATTTTAAGAATTATAATAACATTATAAATATCTACACCCCATCCATACTATAGATTGATTTCCCCTTTTATTGATCTTGGTAGGAACGTTCTGTTATCTCCATCCTTGCGAGAAGCTTTATTATTTTTTGGGCTTTTGTCCTAGGACTTTCTGATACACTTTAAAGTGATACAAAAAAGCTGGGCATGGTGGCACACCCCTATAATCCCAACACTCCAGAGCCTGATGCTTTTGAGTTTGAGGCCTACCGTGGGCACATAACAAGTTTCAGGCTAGCTTGAAATATATATATATATATATATATATATATATACACATACATATATATATACACACACACACACAGACACACACATATATATATATATATATACACACACACATATACACACGTATATGTGTGTGTGTATATATACACATATATATATATATATATATGTATAGATATATATATATATATGTGTGTGTATATATATATATATATATATATATATATATATAGAGAGAGAGAGAGAGAGAGAGAGAGAGAGAGAGGGAGGGTGGGAGGCATTGTCTCAAAAAAAAAAAATCAAGCCACTTCCCCACTCTACTTCATTTATTTTAGAATTTGTAAGTGGGAGTTTATGCACTGTTTTCTTTAGCTTATTCATAGATAGGTGAACAATGCTATTTTTTCTGATTAGAAAATGTTATTTGTAGTCTTTATAAAGACAAACACAAGAAAATCACTGTAATCTTATCACTCAGAGATAAACTATTGTTAACAAGACTTTTCTCTAGGGTATAAGAGTAATGAGCATACTTTAAAAATTAATGTGAATACAATATAAATATACATTTAAAAATACTCCTCATATATTTTACAAGTCACTGTACTAAGGAGTTGGTAGTGGTGCATGCCTTGTCCACAGTTAGGGAGGAAGTTCTGGTGTACTATTGCACAGGTGGGTGGCTACAGATAAGGTATATATATTTCAAAAAGCTAGAAGGAAGGAGTTTGGATGTTTTTACCATAAATTAGTGATAAATGTTGGAGGCTCTATGTTTAAATGGATTTAAACATTATACAACATGTGTATGTACCAAAACATCACCTATTACCTTACAAATATGTATAATTTCATGTTTTCATATCATAAAAGTTAAATTAAAAAAGATGTAAAAACTTAAAACAAAAAACAAAGTTAGAGAAGGGCAATGTTTGTGTCTAGCAGGTCCTAACCAGGTCTGTTGAATGTACTCTCTCATTTAATCTTTGGTTCTTAGGTCATTGTCATGAAGAGGTCTTTGGGTGTTGGCTATGCAGCAGTGGACAATCCAATCTTCTACAAACCGAACACAGCTATGCTTCTAGGAGATGCCAAGAAGACATGTGATGCGCTACAGGCAAAAGTTAGAGAATCCTATCAGAAGTAAACATTAGTGACCAAGCCATATCTTTAATTGTAGGAACAGGCACCTCTTCACATGTAGGAACAGACAAGGTATCAGTATACATCGCTGATACACATCTGAAGCAAAACTCTCAGAAGAAAAGGAGGACTTGAAGGTCTAAGAAAATGGAGGGAGATTTTTCAAGACAGCGTTACCCTCAATTTTAAAAAAGGATTGAAAATTCTAAATATCTACCTGTGCATATTTTTTGTGTGTGAAGAAGCAAAAGTATTTTATAAAAGGAGAATGAACAGCCTCATTTTTGATGTAATCCTGTTGAATTTTTAAATTTTCTTTCAGTAACCAGAAATCAAAAATTGAATGTTTAGGATTTCAGGACTTACATTACACCTGTTTCTGAAAATCATGACACAATATAAACATTGCAGGCACCTGCATTTAAGTTTTTCAGCAAATGTGACTAAGTTGAAACTTTTATCAACTCCTCACCTACCTTCTTGCATTTTAACTATAATCTGAATTGATCATATCAAATCTGTCTCAGATTTTCAGACCATATTTCAGATTTTAGATTTCCAGGATATATTTTCTCACTTCTATTTTAATACATAAAAGGACTAGATAATCTTTCAGAGATGCTGGAAACAAATCATTTGCCTTATAAGTTCAATAAAATATATAACTCAAAATTAATATTAGTTATATATTTGAAAAACCCATTTCCAATTGGCAATCTCTTTAACTTCAACTTATGTGTAGTACTGTATTAAGTACACTTGAATGGAATTCAACTATTTGACTAATAAAATGAATTTATCATGTTTGCAAGTGATGTAGCCATTGTCTCTGGTGACAAAAAGCTAAAATTTAATGTTCTACTTACTAACATTGAGTAAACATACTACTATGAAATAGATGAAATTAATCTGTTCTGTTTATAAGAATGAATTTTTTCAAACCACAGAATGTTTTGAGGTTTTATGTTATTTGATGACATTTGAGAGAAATTGTGATATCTTTTTAGCTACCTCTTTCTCTCAGCACCTGTAAAGATCATGATCTTTGTAGAAGTATAGATTTTCTTTGTGACTTTGCTATTGTGCCAAAAGCTCTAAATATAGGTGAATGTGTGAAGCATTACTAGAATCTCTCTCTCTCTGTATATTTAATTTGTTACTAATTTTCTCAACAGTTATTAACTCACAAAAACTATCTCTAAATCAGGGAAAAATAACTGATGCAAAATTTGTTATTGTAATGCTCACGTTTACCAAATTTATGATCTGTTGGTTTGTTAAACACCTTTGCTGTGCCTGAGATTAAGGGGTGTGTGTGTGTGTGTGTGTGTGTGTGTGTGTGTGTGCGCGCGCGCGCGTGTGCTCGCGCGCGTGTGTGTTGCAGCAGGAAAGATTTCTTTTAAAGTTGTGAGTGCAATTTGTTAATGGATCTGAGGTTACTAGGAACCTCAGGACTGAAGTTTACCATGAAGGTTCTATGAGAAGAAATTAAACAGTATCTTTGTTCATGTTTTTTCTTTCTTAAAGTAGGGGTAGGAGTATCTGGAGAGTAGCAACTTGATTTTTAAAACAAGTCGTTCCACTGGGCGTGGTGGCACATGCCTGTAATCCCAGTGACTTGGGAGGAGGCAGAAGCAGGAGAATTGCAAGTTCAAGACCAGAGGCAGTCTGTGTAATTTAGCGAGACCATCTCAAAAAGTAAGAAAAAAAATGGGCTGAGGGTGCAGCTCAGTGGTACAGAACTTGCAAAGCATGCAAGTGTGAGGCCCTGGGTTCAACCCCCAGTACCACAAAAAAACAAGAAAAACCCCAAGTAGTTCCTGAATTAAATTTGCTGCCCTTCCCCTAGATGCCATTTGGTAATATTTGGAGATATTCTTTGTTGTTGCATCTAGGATATACTACTTGTATCCAATGGGAGAGGTCAGTGATGCTGCTTAACATCCAGCAATGCCCAGGACAGCCTTCACTCCTTAGTCACACAGAATGACCTGGAGTGCCAAGCTTGAGAAGCCTTGGTCTGCTCTCGCTCTTCCAGTACCATTGCTTACTTAGCAGTTTCAATACTGCTTATGCTGAATAAAGCATAGGAACTGTGGCTCTAGGCATACACTGATTATCTAAAAATGTCTTTATTATTTGCCCAATCAAATGTTGAACTTTATTTTCCTGAAGGTGGGAGTCAGGGATAGTGGAAATGTAGTACAGCAATGACTACTTTATTTTCCCTTGAATCTATCAATGATTAAAGGAACTCTCTTTGCCCTGAGAAGTTGCTGGAGGTAGAGGAAAAGATTTTGAATATATATATATATTATGCCACAGTACAGAGCTCAGACTCTTTCAGAGAACCACAAAACAGGAAGAAAGACATAGGGTGCACACACTGGCAACTGCCTTCTGTGTTCCCACTGGTGGTTGAGTTTTTGGATGGGATGGGTGGACTCATTCTGGGACAGGGGGCACAGTGAGTGCTGGCCTCCTTACTCAGACAAAGGCCCTGCAGATATTTGAAGGGAAAAAAAACCCCAAAACAAAAAACACGGTAGTTGTTGGAGACTACCCTGAAGGTGGAGTCCAGTGTTTATCCCGTAGACAGTGGCTAGGCCCCAAAGATTGAGCTCTGGCTGCTGCTCCAGTTTTTATGATCCCCTTGAAGGTAACAACCAAACAACATCAACAGCAACAAAAACCGAGCCAGATGAGGTGGCACAAACCACCTGTTATCCCAACACTCCAGGGGCTACGGAAGGAGGATCATGAGTTCTAGGCCAGCTAGGGCTATAGAGTGAGACCCTGTCTCAAAAATAAATGAATAAATACATAATAGTGAATAAAAATAAATTAAAATTGAAAAATGATCAAGCTAGGATTTTTGTCATTTGTAGTAAGTTTATGTAATTTTTATTATGATCTAATTCTTTGATACCTGCCAACCTTTAGTCATCTAATTGTTTTAATTAAATTGGAAATTTATGTTCCAGTTGGTTTTATTTAACTTCAGTGGTTAGAATATTTAAGACATTTTCAGATATATAATTTCTTTCTTTCTTTTTCTTTCTTTCTTTCTTTCTTTCTTTTTTTTTTTTGTGGTACTGGGGCCTTGCACTTGCATGCTTTGCAAGTGTTAGACCACTGAGCTGCAACCCCAGCCCATTTTTTTTTGAGACAGAGTCTCACTAAGTTATGCAGACTGCCTCTGGTCTCAAACTTGTGATCTTCTTGCCTCTGCCTCCAAGCTACTAGGATTACAGGCATGCGCCACTGCACCCAGCTGGATATATAATTTCTTAATACTCCAGACGGTTGATGGTTTTGAATTGTCATGACAATATATAAAAACAACAAATGATTTTTACACATTCTGTTTTATTCCTTCTTTTCTTGTAGGTCTTACAACTGGTAAGTACAACCTATTTTGTAGTATTCACTACATATTTTTGCTTTTTAATTTAGTTTTGTATTACTGTATACGAGGCTGGATACTTTATAAAGAAAAGATGTTTATGTGGCTCAGGAGTCTGGTGACCAGAAAGTCTCAACAGCATGACCTGGCATCTGATTGTATCACAACATGGCAGAGAAGGGAACTGGCCTTGTGCAGAAGGAGCATAATTGTGAGGAAAGAATCAAGAGAATGTGGAGGGACAAGGCCTATTCTTTTATAACAACCTGTTAAGGAATTGCTGGGATTTAGCTCAGTGGGTAGAGTGCTGCGCTGCAGTCTCTGAGGCCCCGAGTTCAATTCCCAGCACCACAAAAAATGGGAGAAGGGCCTGGCAATCCACTCCCAAAGCAATCCTGAAGCACTCAGCCATTGAAAACCCTATGAGGGTCGCTATGAGTCGAATACCGACTTGACGGCACCTAACAACAACAACAGTTAAGGAATTAATCCATCCCTAGAATATCTAACCTGTTCCCATAAGAGAGCAGCTATTCATTCATTAGGGTGGACCTAATTACTGTCTACTAGATCTCACCTCTTAAAGGGCTTGATGGACCTCAATGCTGCCACACTGGGGACCAAGCCTCCAGTACCTGAACCTTTGGGAGGTAAACCGTATCCAAATCATTGTGTTAACTCCATCCACGAGTGCATGTGTGTGCATGCGTGTATATATTTATTTTGTTTATTGTATCCCACAATCTGTTCCCCCACCCCCAAAGTTACCCTTGAGTAGTGAAATGTTAATGTAGATTTATTTTATAGGCCTTATTAACCATCCTTTATTTTTTCTTGTTTGTCTTAAATTGGGAGATTGTGTTTAAATTACTCATCTAAGTAAAAAATGTATATAGCAAATGTATAAGTTTTTACCCACACATATATATCTTTTTGTCTTTCTGTATCTGGATACTTTTCTGGTATATAGAATCTCTTTATCATTCTATAGACTCTTTTTTTCCCCGAGGGAGTAGAAAGACAGAATTAATAGCACTAATTTCTTCATGCAGTAGGCGTTCAGCCCTTTACTGAGTGAGGGAATGTCAGTTAAGTATTTGGTCATGAATCTGGAAAGTGGGCCTTGGCTTTTGTGATTCCGCCCAAGTCATGACCCTAACTTTTAGATTTTGCCATATTCTCTCATCCAACACAAATATGGAATATATTATGTATCAGTCAGCTTTAGTGTTTTGTTCAATTTATCCAATCCTAGAGCTTTATTCTGTGTAATTAATAACTCATAACCCATATGTTCAAGTTTTCTAGTTCCCTAAGGCATAAGTCTTGTGAGTTAAAGCATTTTAGTGCTGGAAAGTTGGATGGCTCTTTTGAATAGCTAGGGAGAGTAATTCAAATATCTGATTTATAGTGCTTCCAGTTCTTGAGCACCTTTGCCAACAAATATTGGGACAGAATGGTAAAAAAAAAAAAAAAAAAAAAAACACTTCCCCCCCAAAAGAAAACCCCAAACCCAAACCCTTTACCCGAGTGGCAGCAACTTGCATAATCCAGCTGCTCTTGAGATTCTGAAAGGACAAAAGAATTAAGTTAATTAACAAGGAGAAAACAAAAGTTTTCTAAGTGAAGTTTTTAAAGTGTTGGTTCAGCAAGAAATGGTTATATGAATTTCAAGCACTCCAGATTCCTGTTCTTCAACTTTTATCTTTTAGAAGTTACATTCTGGGCTAAAGAACTGTTTTCTTCACTAAAGTTATTATAGATATTTAGCATATTACATATTATAATTCTAAATGAAAGTCTTTTGGATACTGGCAATATATTGATGTATGTGCTGAGACAGTAATGAAAATAGCCAGTATGGTCACAAAAAGTGAGACCCAAAGAGACGGAGGTTCTCTTCTTAGCTAAGCCTCATTTATTTCTGCTCCAAAGAAGGGTTCTCAGACTTTGGGCTTTGGTGTATGAGGCAAAATGGCAGTAGTTGCTTAAAGAAGGAATGAGCAGGAGCACAAATCATGATTGTTAATCAACAACCTTCCTAATGTTACATAAAAATAGCAGGCATTTATTTCCTCTAGGAAGCTGTTAACATTTTTTCCAGTCATTTTGTAAATGAATGATGTTGCTGAAAACATTACTGGAGTTATTTAAAAAATTAAGTAGTTCAGTATGACATGGTTCTTCCTTTTCATGAATGCCATTCTTTTATTTATTGATTGACTGATTTTTGTTTAACAGAAGTCAACAGAGTGAGTAAGCAGACCTCACTATCAGCCAGATCTGCATTGAAGTCCTGCTGTCATTTTCTGTGGTAGGGTACACTGAAACCCATTGGATTTTGACAGAGAGTGGCTTAACATTAAATGAATATTCGTTAACTATTGTTGTTGTGAGGTGTCATCAAATAATCTTCAACTCATAGTGACCCTATGTACAACAGAACGCAACACTCCCTGACACTGTGCCAGGCACACAATCTTTTTTATGTGTAAGCTCATTGTTGTAGTCACTGTGTCATTCCATCTAGTTGAGGGTCATCCTTTTTCTGTTGACCCACCACTCTCTCAAACATGATATCCCTGGAGGGATTGATCCCTTTGGACACTTTTTGTGACCATACCTGCTGCACTTCCTTGCTTGCCTTGATCTATACATTTCTGTATTACCTAGTCAAACAAAAGTCTTTTGCTATGGATTTTTATCTCTCAAAGGCCACAAATTCAGATGTGCCAAAATGTATTTTTCCATAACTGAACTTAGTTCCTCTTTCTGAGTCTTACTTTTCCTGATAACAAATTTGACTTTCATTCATGGTGGGCAGAGTGGGAAGACCCCCACGTCTGTCATCTTGTGCTGTGGGGGCTTGCATGTTACTGTGATGCTGAAAGCTATGCCACTGGTATTTCAGGTACCAGTAGAGTCATCCATGATGGACAGGTTTCAGTTGATCTTCCCGACCAAGACAGACTAGGGAGAAGGACCCCATATTCCACTCCTGAAACAATTAGCCATTGAAATAGCAAATTGAAAATAGCCATTGAATAGCAAAGAAGCACTGTCAAATATGGTGCCAGAAAATGAGCACTCACCCCCATCTCCCGCCTGGAAGGCATTCAAGAAATGACTAGGGAAGAGTTGCTTCTTCAAAGTAGAGTCCACCTTAATGATGGGAATGGAGTAAAGCTCCTGGGACCTCCTTTTGCTGTTGTGGCATGACTCAGAATGAAAAGGAACATGGTAGCTGCAAGAATGGGCTCAAACATAAAAAGATTGTATGTAGGTCACAGTGTTGGGTAGTGTTTCATTCTGCTGCTGATCTCTATGAGTCAGATTTGACTCAAAGGTACCCAACAACAACAAAGTGGGAAGAGGAAGAAAGCTAATGACATAATGTCACAGTTTGGATGAAGTGAGCTATGTCCTTGCTCTTCGCCTGTCCAGTCTGAGATGTATATTATCTTAGCTCATCTTAGCTATTGATATCTGTACACTGATCTCCTCTAATTCTTCTCTGGTCTAAATAAAATAGAAGAAGTTACAAGATGTTTAAATCGATATGGATTGGGAAGGAAGAATACACAGGTGGAGGGAATGGTAATAACATTTTTGGCAAATTTCTTCTATTACTACAATTTATATTTAGAGTAAAATTTTAAAAATCCTTTGTATGAGAATGGAATATTAGTGCCAAATCTGCAGTGAAAATAGCAGGTACTTAATTTAATAATTTGGGGTAGAATTCTTCCAAATGTTTTAATAAAGAAATTTTGAGGAAAAGCCATTTAGTTCATCTCCTCAGATTAACTGAATGTCTTTAGATGTCTGTATTTTTAGAAACTTACAGAGATATTGAGATTTTGTAGAAAGATTGTTTACTCTGTCTTATGAGGAATAAAAAGTGCTCTGTCATTTAATTTCTGTTAGTTTATCAGCAGTGCTTTTGTATTAGGCCTACATCCAAAACTTGAGAAGAACCATTAGTTCATAATTGGAGCAGAGCTGAAATAAAGACAGAAAAGTCAACACACAGCTCTTTAGATAATTATTCTTTTTAAGAACACAAGCTAGCATTTCTAGGCCATCTATTTTTTTTTTGTACTGACATATTACTCATGAAATCGTTTTTAAAAAGTGATTCCTGTGTATGTTATTAATTGTAATTTTCACTCGAGAAATAAAAGCACAAAGCATCACAAATTTCCTATAATTACCCTGTGGCAGATTGAATAACAAGAATCGTATCTTCTGCCAATTAACTGGATTTTTAAAATTAAATTAGAAGTGCTTGGTGGTTTCAGTAAATGTCATTGTCCCTCTTTTATGCATAAGCTCTGGAATAATATTTTCCTCTACAGAAATAAAGAAAGTTGAGTAAAATGGAGCAAAGATAAAAATGTTTAAAATTGCCAGGATTTGATATTTTCCTACAACCATCTGAACAGGAAATTAGAAGAAGCTGGAGGGAGCAGAAGGGGAAATTGCATCATTAGTGTTCTGCATGTACCTGAGCCAGTAAGATGAGAGGGGCTTTTGTTGAGGTGCAATACAGCTTAAGAGTGAAGTCGCCATTGCTAAGCACAAGGGACTTTTCATATTTCATGAGTTAGGAAGGAAAAGACCCTGGAAAGAAAAGTCCAAAGTAGCATTTGTGAGCTGAAGTGGAACCCCAACTATCATAGTTCTTATAGATTCATAATGGTGGTAAGTTATATCAAAGGGGAGAACAATCAGAGAATCTGGACAAGGAATTTTTGGAAGGAATGTGGAGTAGAAATTCAAACTAGAGAAAGCCATTCGGAGTTAGTCATGGTACTCAGTGGCCTATTCTAGATGAGAAGATGTGAGAAACTGCTTATCCTTGAAATGTTTTAAGTTCTGTTCCTGCCATAGTTAACTCAGTTTTGTCTCCAGTCCACAAAATATAGGATCGAGTGGCAATAAGTCTACCATTCATGGTTTATGTGCCATATACTGTATAATATGTAACAAATATATGTGACATGGCCCCTGCCCTGACCTCAGAAAGTTTGCAGTGTAGTATGGGGTGCATGGGCTGGGAGTTAGCTCAGTTGGTAGAGCACTGCACCGCAGTCTCTGAGGTCCCAAGTTCAAGTCCCAAGCACTGCAAAAATGGGAGAAGGACCTGGCAATCCACTCCCAAGGCAATCCTGAAAACAATCAGCCATTGAAAACCCTATGAGGATCACTATGAGTCGGATGCCAACTCGACGGCACCTAACAACAACAATGGGGTGCACATAAGGACAATTCAAGTGTAATTTGATGCAAAAATTAAATGATTTACATGCTATGGAGGTAGCTCAGGGAAGAGAACCAGGTTGGAGTGGAGTCTGAGTCAGAGATTTTGGGGACTCTGGCAAAGAAAGAGTTCTGGAAGATGAAGAGATGTTTAGGTAGAGAAGGAACAGGTAGAGGTCACAGTTGCTGCTTTTTCTCCTCTTCTTTCCCTTTTCCTCTTCTTCCTCCCCCTCTTCCTCCTCCTCCTCCTCTTCCTCCACTGAGGTGTTGAACCCAGAACCTTGAGCACACTTTACAGGTGCCCTACCCTTGAGCTACACCCCCAGCCCCCTTTTAAAATTTACCCCTGTCCTCACACTTGCAGTCCTCCTGACTCTGCTTCCTAAGTTGCTGGAATACAGGAATGTGCCACCATGCCCAACAGGAATTGGCATTTTTAAATGGAAGAGAAAAATATGAAAACTCACCCAATCAAGAAAATGTAACAATAAGTAAGATAATGCAGATATAAAAAGTTACTTTTAGATAAAGTTCTTGTGCTAGAGTATTGCATCATTTTTCAGGGTATTGAGAAGAGGAGCTGTGGGGCCACGACTTGTGAAATACTCATTTTTTATTTGTTTTGAGGTGCGATCTTGCTATATTGCCCAGGCTGGCCTGCACTTCTGGCTTCAAGGGGTCCTCCTGCCTCAGTCTCCCAAATAGTTGAAACTATTTAAAAAAATTATCTTTCAATAGTTATTTGTCAATTTTGATATTAACCAATCTCTCTTTTCTTACACTGTTCTCAGGGAAAAATAAAATAACATTCCTAGTATTTTAAAAAATGTGTTTCTTGCCTTACCATTGTCACAACATGAGTGAAGGAAGAACACTATGTTCTTTGCCTTACAGAAGTTCATTTTACTAAGAAAATGTTAAGTCAATTGAAACCAAACACCAGTAATTCAGTTGTGCCAATTTTTCTACCTTCTGAGGCCTTTATTTCCTGCTAGCTTCATCTCAGAAGATCAGTCTATTAGACAAAGAACAGACCCATTTCTGAAGGATGGTGGGCATAATAACCATAGTTTTGGGTCAATTTAGCTAAGTTGTGTTTCCCAGAATTTCCCTCCTTGTTTGATTTTAGGTTAGCACCAATGGACATTGAATGAGACTTGGAAGATAGGATGAAGCCATCAACATTTTGCTCTGAAAGTTTGTTCTACGCCCCAGGCACTATTGGAGCTCTGGGCACACAGTGACTATCTCCTGGCTTATGTGTTTGTCTGGAGTGGCAGCTGGGACAACAGCTCTCTTTGTTTCTGGTGGATCTCTTTCTTCAGCTTCTCTACATCACCGCAAAGTCTCACAGACAGTTGTATAGTGAAGACCACAAGCTTCTGCAGGTCCCCATGTGTTGCTGGGTGTCAGCGCAGTGATAGAAAAGGGTTCCAGTTTGTCCTTGCTTCCGCCACTTCTTGTCTACCTGGCAGTCTGGCCCACCTATTATCACTTCAGACCTACCACCTGACACAGCCAAGAGCCTTTCATTGACTTCTTCACCAACATCCACAAGTGTGTGAAGTCTAATTCCTGCTAAATCTCCTCTTTCTCATCGCTTGTGGTGGTTCTGTTCCCTTATAATACATCATGAATGCTCATGTACCTAATTAATTGTTGATGGTGATGAGACATTGGGATGACATAAGTCACTGAAATTATAGGTGGTCAAAACATTTAATAATTTTAACCACTTGTAACAACCATAAAAATTAAATGCCTCATATTTTAGTGCCTTTTACAAATGGATTGAATGATGAATACAGTTAATGATTTTCTGATACAAATGATCACTTTTCCCAAAGAGAACAATTTAATATCATGGGAACTTCAGCACTTATAAAATCTGTTGTCTTTGTAGCAGAACACAGGGGTATATTTTGGGAATGTTTAATGGATATGAGAAAAGAAAGAGGCTAAATATTTTTAGTGACCCTTTAGTTATATTTGCACACATAGAGAGAAAGCGTAACATAATTTTTAGAAATCCCAAGAAAACTTGTTCCTGCAAGTGTGATTTAACCCTTTTTTGTCTGAGTTTGACCATATGACCTATGTGGATCCATGGGACATTGTCAAGTGGCATGCAAAGAGAGACTTGATTAGGACTTAATGCATTGGGCCATGGCTTTTTGGAAAGTTCCCTCTTGAAAATCAATTGCTATGTCATAAAAAAAACTTGGGCTGCACAAGGCCCTAGGTTTAACCCATAGTTCCAGAAAACAACAACAACAAAACAACTTGGGTTGACTCATGAGGCAACATGGAGCATTTCTTGGAGAATTAGGAGTTGTCTTGAGCATACCTGCTAAAGACAGCTGCATGAGCCAACATCATATGGAGTAGGAGAGCCACTAGCAAAACCTTGACAGAATCTCTGAAAAACAGAATTCTGAGAAATAATAAATTGTTGTTCAGGGATAGTTTATAGATGACTGAAACAAGGTATGGCAGAACCTCAACACCAGGTATTCTGAAAAAAAATTTATTAACTTGGTTGTGACTATTCCTCTTTTATCTTGTTCCTTAATTTTCTTATTTCTTATGGATATTATCTTCACTTCCCTTTTCCCATGGATGTATGGATGGTAGATCCTGCAGGGAGTGTCAGTTGGGTCACATTGACAACCCTTGCTTCCCCTAAAATATCTGCCATTGCCTATCAAAGTACTTATATTTATTGTATTTATATATTATATATTAATTTACATGTACATACCATATAAATATATATCTATATATTCTATCTATAAATATATAAATATATGGAATATGGTATACCATATAAATATATGGTATAAATATATTTATACTTTCTAGGACATAAGCTCCAAGGAGACAGAGATTTTGCATGTTTACTGTAGTAGAGAAGTGGCCCCTTATCTGCAGGGGATACATTTTAAGATCCCTAGTGGATGTCTGAAACTGGGGATAGTACCAAGCTCTATATACATATATGTTATATTTTTCCTATGTTTACATACGTATAGGGGCTGGGATTTAGCTCAGTGGGTAGAGCGCTGCGCTGCAGTCTCTGAGGTCCCGAGTTCAATTCCCAGCACCGCAAAAGTGGGAGAAGGGCCTGGCAATCCACTCCCAAGACAATCCCGAAACAGTCAGCCATTGAAAACCCCATGAGGGTCGCTATGAATCGGATACCGACTTGATGGCACCTAACAACAACAACAACAACAACAACATACATACATATAATAAAGTTGAATTTGAAAATTAGGCACAGTAAGAGATTAACAAGAACTAGCAATAACAATTAAAATGATATGCTGTAACTAAAGTTATGTGAATGTGGTCTCCCTTGAGTCAAGACAAATATTAATAACTTTGGACTGTGGTTGTCCCTGTGTAACTGAAACCATGGAAAGTGAAGGATAAAGGAGAACTACTGTATTCCCAGGCCTGCAGCCATAGCCTTGTGGCGTCTGATCCCTTCAGATCTCGGAAGCTAAGCAGGGTCGGGCCTGGTTAGTACTTGGATGGGAGACCGCCTGAGAACACCAGAAGCTGTAGGCTTGGGAGAAGGACCTGGCAATCCCCTCCCAAAAATCAATCTGCCATTGAAAACCCTATGAACAGCAGAGAAGCACTGACAATACTGTTTCCCCTGTTGTACATAGGGTCGCTATGAGTCGGATGCTGACTTGACGGCTCCTAACAACAACAACAACTGTATTCCCAATATCTTGGATATACTCTAATCGTGGATTATATTATGTGTTGAATGGGTGAATGAAATAAGATTCTGAATAGTTAAATTCTCTCGCTTCCCTTTTTATTTTAGAAATTCTTATGCCTGGACTTGGTGTTTTTACTGGGGGGCAGGAAAGCAGGTGCTTGGCATTCCAAAAGCTCTATGAGTTGTTTTAAGCGGGAAGATTAAAGCCAGGAGTGCTATGCAGACACAAAAACTTGTTAGGCCAACATGGACTCCCTTGCAATGCCTGATCCATCTAGATTATAGCCCATGAACAAAATCATTCCCAGAAGCAGGACAGCTAATAAGAGCTAGCATGCATTGTAAGAAAATAATGGGGATACTGTAAATATTATTCCCATTTTCCATGCAATAATAGTTAAACGCTTCCCTTTCTTTTATAATTAGATAATTTTAAATTTGCTAAGGAAGAACTAAAATGTCTTAATGCACTTTGTAATTCACAGATTTATCTTCATTAAAGTCTATAATAATTCACTTAAACACAAAATTATTTATAGTGGGTTTACTAATATGAGCAGAAAAAAGGAAGTGATAGAGTTTTAGATTTTATTTTAACATTGCTATTCTGACTTTGAATGAGTTGAGCAAGACTAGCAATCATAGCCTAACCAATACTTGTGAATAGCATTTGTTTTAAAATAATTCTCTGAGGGATATGAGTCAAAATCCCCCACTTTTATTTCCCTAAGGATAACTTTTGTTTGTTCTTCAATTTAGAATATCTGGAAAACAATTGACCCAGGGAAGCATTTCCTAAAGTGTGATACTAAAGGCAGGTAAGAGAAAAAAGGATTCCATGGTCACACAAATTTGGAAAATGCTGAATTAAACAAGGTCAATGGTGATATTCTCTTTTTTTAAAGTCACATGGTTGATAATAATATGTCCTATAAATCCCCATGAAGGGACATACTATACATCATTTTCCATTGTCATGTGATCATTGAACTTTTAAATTTCATAAAGGTATTTTGTTGTTGTTTATTTAGTTCTTCAGAAAGTAAATGAATCCTGCTACATATTTTGGGAGGTATAATCTATAGAAACTTCCATATATATATATATATATAGAGAGAGAGAGAGATAGATAGATGTTTATATGTAATAAAATTCCTGACAACATGACATTTCTCTCCTGTTTGTTCCCATATCCACAGCCCTATGATCCTCCTGCTCTGGGACTCACTTCCCATATTCCTGTTTCCATAAGGGTGCAGGTGATAATAATAGCTAAAAGTGTCAAATACTCACTGTGAACCAGGTTAATTCTAAAAAGTTTCAATGTTATAAGTCATTAATCATAACAGAACAATCCTTTTGGTAGGTGTCCCATTGTACAGATGTGTGTCCAATTAATTAAGTAGGTGGTGGAGTCAGGATGAACCTGGGCTGTCTGGCTACATTTGGGACCTCAACACTACACTTTCAGAGAATGATTTGCCAAGTAACTTTTAGAAAACAACTTCTTGGTAAATTGAGAACTACTTGTAATCTGTGAATTCTTCAGGATATTAAACAAAGAAGCAAAGAACAGTTTAATGTACCAACTTGACATTTGCTTAACTTCATGCATGTGTTTGGTAGAGACTGTTTTTCCAAAAAAAATTTTTTTTTCACCTTTTAGAAATACAGAATCTGTCTTTTTGGTGTGGGCCATGAGAAGGATCATGTGCTTCACTCCTTTGAAGTGCAGGTTGCTCTTGGGTTTTTGTTCTCTCTCCCTCCCCTCCCTCTTTCTTTTCTCCCTCTCCTTTCCCTTCCTTCTTTCATGGTATTCTTGTAGGCCTAATTGCGAACTTAAGCATACAGATCCACACAATAGGTTATGAATAATTCCACCACAAAACCGCTGGGTGATTCTCTTTGCTCACTACTGTTTTCTCACTGAAATATTACAAAGCTTGTAGCTTTGTTAGATAAGTTTGTGCAGGCTCACTTTCTAGTTTCTGGCTGTCTTCCTTTATTCTCTAGGTTCTTCATCATCTTCCGATCTTCTTCTTTGCTTCAACCAGCCCAGGTTGTTTCTTTACAGCAGAGCTGGCAGATTTTTCCAGAAAATTGTGTTTAGACTCTTCTCTTCCTTTTTTATGAGGCCAACAATTATTCTAAACCACATTGTAGTTCCTCTGCATTACCTCATAAATAGTCTTTCTGGTGTGCTTCTATATAACATAAAGGTAAAATTGAAATACAATACAAAAAAGTATTATTAGAGGCAGCACATAGCTAAAGCTGGATAATATAGAAATAGTAACCATATAGTTCTTAAGTTTATAGATTTTTTGCTCTAAATTGCATAAAATTATCAGTTTTCTTAAACTAAGTAAGCTTAACATTAATCCTATATTCTTTTCTACTTGAAATATAATCATCTTTATGAATCAAAATTCTGAAATGGATGATTTAATTTTGTTCCCATTCTTATCACTCCTTAAACACTTTTGTTGTTGGCTTCTATCTTAATTGTCAAACTGAAATCATTTTTGAAAGTCAACAATGAACTCTTTATCACCAAATGTACATCTCAGTATGCATTTTCTTGGGCATTTCTGTAATATTTGACCCCACTGATCAGCTACTCTGGGAAACAACTCCTCTCTAGGTACTACTACTTTATTAAAGTACTCTATAAGCACATTAACTCTTTGACACATCTTTTTGTCTTATATTGAACTTAACTAAAACTCTTAGTTCTTCTTCCACACATATTACTTATAATACATTTTTACCTTCTTTACACTTGTATAGTTTGCTTTTTAACTTAACTCCTTTGGGCCCATTTTCTGTTGAGATCAAATCCCTGAGTTCAACATCTAATAGCTGACACTTACAAGTGCCACCTACAAGTATGGCATCAGTATTCTCACTGAATTCATGGAAGGGGAAAAAGACTACTTCATTTTGTAGGGTTTAGGACAAAAGTGAACTACATGTGCCACAGACAAAGGTTGACTTAGATCTATTAATCAAGAGAATTTATATATAAACAGCAGTAAATATAATATATTGAACCCACATTTCATTTTTTTCATATGGATAGCCTTAGAAGCATTGTCAAATATCTTTTAAAAATACACAGAAATGGGAATCTCACTTGCTTAATAAACATACAAAACCAGAAATGAGTTAGTTCTTGTAGGACTTATATCCTGTGATCTAATTCTAGGACTTATCACAGGACTTATATCCTGTGATCTAATAAATCACACTCATGATTTTCTTTTTAAGATCTCATAGTCTGAGATTTAAAAAGATTTGTTCGGGAATGTAGCTGAAGATGATTAGCAGTTTTCCAACCCATCATTTGCAATATCTACTTCTTGCTATTTTTGTTCAGGAATATATTTGCCCACTATCAGTCTGTAGCATTTCTCCTCTTTATCTTGATTCCTCAAAGATGGCTGGCAATAGATTCAGTAATTTCAAGGCATGTTCTGGGCACATTTGAGAGTGGTTAAGAGGTCTATTATAAAGTTCTCTCTTTTAACTTTTCTAGCTGCAGTTCAGTCTATTTTTTTTACAATAAACAAAGGAAAACAGGACTTGAGAACAACATTTTCTTTTTTCCTTGTTTTTATGGCATCATCTACCATAGTTCAAACATGTGCATCTCTCGTTTTTCTCTAAATATAATTTAAAGAGCAAAATTTATTGTTCCTATTGTTCTTCAAACTTGAGTTCACTTTGTGCTTTTGCCTTCTTTGACACTATTCTTATATCTGTGCCACTTTTTAAATGTTTGTTATGAAACTTTTAATTATCTTTTTATGGGATTTTAATGTTTGAGATTTTAGAAATGCTATACACTGTCTCTTTTGCATAAAACAGACCCATAACCAGCTAAGATTTCCAGGTGTTTCCTTTTAAATTAGGGAAAAACCTAAAAAATCTTCAGTTAAGTTTGAATATAGTATTTTTTCCAGACTTTTGTGATTTTTCTCCCATCTTCTATAGTTGTTCCATTTCCATTTGACTTGAAACCAGTTCTTAAACTTACATTTTATGAGGGATATATTACCTACTTAAATTGTGTAATTAATGTTATATAACTATAAGTAAAACTGGCATGGATATATTTGGAAACAAAATGCAATTCTCTCTCTTTTTGGTCAGTGTTGAACCCAGATCCTTGCACATATTTTGTAAGCACTCTACCACTGAGGGGCTGGAATTTAGCTCAGTTGGTAGAGCACTGCGCTGCAGTCTCTGAGGTCCCGAGTTCAATTCCCAGCACTGCAAAAATGGGAGAAGGGCCTGGCAATCCACTCCCAAGGCAATCCCGAAACAGCCATTGAAAACCCTATGAGGGTCGCTATGAGTCAGATACCGACTTGACGGCACCTAACAACAACAACTACCACTGAGATGCACCCCCTCTTATATTTTTTAAAAATTTGAAACAGGGTCTTGCTTAGTTGCGCAGGCTACGTCTAGCCTTAAAATCATGGTCCTCTTGACTCAGACTCCTATGCCACTGGTATACAGACATGCACCACCCTGCCTGGCTCCCAATCGTCTCTTGTTAAGCATATACTTCAGGTGTTAGAGACAGAAGTCCATAGCTGTTTTAGAATATCATGATAGCTTGAAGAACTCATTGTGCAGTGGGCATGAGTCAATACCCTTTACAGACATAATGGAGAGCTTCAGTTAATGTGGGTAAGTGGAGGTTGGTTAAAAGACTTTCTAATCTGGAATAAGATGTGTTTCTTTGCCTTCCCATGAAATTGCAAAATGGTAGGAAATTTTATCTGAACTCTGATTATAGTTGATTAGTTTTACTCTCTACTTCACATGTAATAATGTATCTCCTTGAAGTCTAAAATCTACTGGATTGAGAGCTTCTTGATGGCAGAGATTATCCTCAACAAGTGGTTAGATGAGTTTATTTAAAAAAGTCATAGTGTGATAAATGAGAAAAGGAGGAGAGAGCATAGCATGAACTGACATAGAACAAAACATTTCAAAAACCATCTTGGGATATCAGTGCCACGTGCTATCTGAGAGCCCATAATCATTGGCAGTAGAAAAATCAAGAGGGCTGAAAAGAAAAAGCAGGCTAATTATCAATTTCTACAAATTCAAACAATAACAAAATTCAAGGCACATAATATTTTTATCTTTAGCCATATGTTTGTATTTAACAAATTTCATTTGGTTTTAGAGCAGTGATGAAAATGGTGGGGCATTAGGCTTTGTTAACACAGATTGAAAAGGGATCTTTGTCAGGAACTGTCCTGTAATTATCATGTTTCTTCACTAGATGGTGCTTGTGAGCCAAAGAGAAGAAAAACTGAGTTTATGGTTTCTTAAGGAGAAGTGAAAAATTTGTGAATTAAATAGGACAAGGCAATAAAAAATAAAGCAATTTAAGACACGCCCTTATAGTTAAGTTAAACTACTTGGAGAAAACCTCATCTTTCTTTCTGGTAGAAATGTTGAACTTTTGGAAGAAAAAAAATACTCGTTAAAATCATCAAATTCTGAATGTTTTGTGGGCTGTCCAAGCCTGCTGAGTTATAAAATTCTGTTTACTCCTTACTCTCCTTAAAATACAACATTGTTCTTCAACTGGAAGCAAACTCATAGTAGCATGAAAAAATAGCTTTATTACCTAAGTTTTTTTTTGTGTGTGTGTGAAATAAATTGTTGTCCAGATTTTTAATGCTATCTAATATGTATGATTCTTTTACTTTTATTCAGGTGCATCAAAATATGAGAACTTAGAAGGAAAAGTCTCTGTACCCATATTGCTTGAGTTTAAACCCTGGGTTTGCCTCTGACTGGCTTTACCTCTCTAACCTCCCTTGCTGTCATCTTACAAAACAAAGGTGTCATGAGTTTCACCTTGTAAGAGTGTGGTGATTGAACATATGTAAAGGTGAGCAATGCCTTGCACGTAGTAGGCACTCAGAAATGTTAATGACAACCTTTTTCATTATGTTTCACTTACTGAGGAAGACTGATGGATCCCAATTCACAAAGAATTGAGGGAAATACCAATTTGAGTTCATGTTTCTTTCCTTCCTTTCTCTCATTTTGGTATTAGAATCTACTATTACTCTGCCTGTTTATGTGAAACTGACTTGTGTTTTATTACGAATTTCTTTCATTACTGCAGTTATGTTCTAATGGTGTGCTTAGAGGTAGATTAGCTTCTGAAAGGGAAGAAATGGGTTTGTTTTCACGTTATAGTTCCTAAGACTGAGCCACTACAGTGACTAATAGGAAACTTTTGCCAGTGGAACTTTGGTTGCTGACAGATTTGTTGGTGACTGGCCAGTCTCATAGCAGAAAAAGAGAAGTATATGAAAGAGAAATTATTCAAAAGAAATGTCTGTTCTTTTCAAAATTGTGGTGATGTGGAAATGAAAACATGGACAAACATTCTAACAGGTATATCAAAACTAAAGAAGGATTATATTCACATCCACAAAAAAATCATTAACAAATTTATGTCAAAGTTTTTGTTTATAGTTCTATTTTTGTGAAGTAGACACTTGCACCCCAATTCATAGTTATCATATGATATAATTGATAGGACCAGTGTCCTTTGTTCTTGAACATAGGAGGTGATATGTGAAAATAAAATAAATGATTTCTTTTTTTGAACACCAGTGACCCCCAGCCAGCCAGTATTTACCCACAGCCAACTGTGTTAGGTATGGTGTTAGGAATTCTACTTGAACCATCACATTTAATCCTCACTACAGCTCTACAAAGTAGTTGTTATTATCACCTCACTTTAGAGTTGAGGAAATTGATTTGGAGAAGTTAAATAACTTTTCCTAGATTACAGAGCCACTGAATGCTAGAGCTAACATTGAAACCCAAATCTGTCTGACTCCAGAGCCTCAGCATTTAGTCATTTTTTTGAGACATTGGTTCAAACAAAGACATTGAGTTGATTCTGAAAATATAGGCAGCACCCTAAATGACACATTTCCTAATTGGCCCCGTTGAGACATTAACTTGTCAACATAGGGTATTATCCTTCATTGGTTTTCTGCATGCTTGGGTAGTTAAGGAATCAAACTGTCTTTCATAATTTGAAGATGATACTACCACATATGAGCTTGTGGCTGACAAAAGCCAACATCTGACAAGCAGCTCTTTCCACATCATGTATACATGCCGATTGCTCTCTGGTTTGTGGCTCAAGCTTTTGTTGGCAGAGCTTAGCCTCTGTATTTTGTTCTGCTGAAGTGTGGTTAGCTGAAATTTAGTTTTAAGAAGGCTATGATATCACTGATCCCATATATTTATCAAGACATCCTCTGTTCATGTCCCTAGACATTCTGAGCTTTGTCAGACCATCCTTTGGATCTTCAGAGGTTTTTTGGTTCTTGAAATTTAATATGTGAGACCTGTTTAAGTCTAGTTTTAATAATGCCTGGTCTGTTAGACCTTAGCTTTATGATTCATTTTCTCAAAGCTAGTGGACCAAATGAACTACCAGTCTTAATGCTTGGTGATTGTTGTTGTTGTTAGGTGCCATCAAGTCAGTGTCTGACTCATAGCAACCTGAAGTACAATAGACATAACGGTATTGTTAGTGCTTCTCTGCTATTCATAGGGTTTTCAATGGCTGACTTTTTTGTGAGAGTGGGTTGCTGGGTCCTTCTCTCAAGCCTACAGCCCCTGGTTTCCAGGTGGTCTTCCATCTAAGTACTAACCTGGCCAGACCCTGCTTAGCTTTTGAGATCTGGTAGGATTGGATGCCACAGTGGTATGGCTGCAGGTACTTGGTTATTGGGACTTGCCATTTATTCTCAGATCTGAGATAATTGTTTGTGGGACAGGAAGTAGTGGCCATGTATTAGAGTTACAGTGGGATTTGGATATTTACCCTCCCTGATTTTATAAAATTTCATTTTGATCATGTGCCTGACTCCCCTTCTTGGGTCTACTGGTTTGCCATTCTTATCTAGTCACCTTGTATAATTTGCATACAGACAGATGGAGGCTGATATTGGAGGGCATAGTTAGGTCACAAGACTTGGCACTCACTAGAACAGAACTCAGTCGCAGTGAGTTTGTGTCCTTTGCACTTCATTATTCCTCCTCCTTCACCCTCTTTTACTTTTCCCTTCTCATTCTTTGCTTCTCCTCCATTTTGCTCCTTCTGCACTTTCTGGATAACATTTTTTAACTGCATGCTATAGGATAGGCATTAGTCTAAGTCAGCGTTTCACAATTTCACGACTCTTAATATTTTGGTCTAAATAATCTTTGTTTTGGAGGATTGTCCTTTGCACGATAGGACATTAAGAATACCTCTGATCTTTATCTACTAAATATTAGTAGAACCTTTCTGCCTCCTTAGTCATAATAATCAAAAATGTCTCCTCATATTATTAAATGTCCCTGGGTTCAGCCTCAAAGTGCCAAAAAACCACCCAATCTGGACATTTTACCTATATGCCATAACCATCATCACTACTACACGTATTTTGAGTTCTCTGATTTATCCAAGAACTGTGTCTGCTGCTAAACCACTGCTTAAATGGAAACCATCTCCTCAGAGGCTTTATTTCTTTCAATTTCAGAAGATACTGCATTTTTTTGGTGATGCTAAGCCTTTGTATAAATTTCTTCATAGATCAACTCTGCCTTCTTTGCATCTAGAGAAAGAAAGTTTGTCCTTATAGCTTAAACAGTACTGTCACCAATTCTATGAGGCTAGACATGGTCACTGCTCACTCCTATTCTACCTACCCACTCCTACCAGGAGCCTACCCACTCCTATTCTAACAAATTGCCACAGTATTTTGTATTTATAGGTAGAACATGTACATAACAATAAATGACCTTGAAAAATTAGGAAAAGAAAAGACATAAGACTGTATGCTGAGGATAAAAATATGTAATAAACAAAGTATTATCGGGTTACCAGGCTGGAGTTTTAGCTCAGCTATTCTGCACTCTCTGAGGACCCAGGTTTGATGCCCAGCACCACAAAAATGGGAGGAGGACATGGTAATCCACTCCTGAAGCAATCCCAGAACAATCAGTCATTGAAAACCCTATGAGGGTTGCAATGAGTGGGACTCAATTCAGCAGCACCTAACAACAACAATATCAGGTTAGAGATTTACAAAGTTACTTTAAGGAGATCAAATAGTTCTCTGGATGTAAAACTGTGGAAATCCTCTCACCCTGATTAGGTCTTCTCCTCTGCACCTGCTCACTGACCTGTATGAATACACTGTAGTGTGTAGACGGTAGTGGTAATACAGACATCCTTTTTAGTTCACTTTGGATAGGGTGTGATACTGTGTGCCTGGCTACACTCTTTTATGCTGGCCTTCCTCTCACTGTGTGGGCTTTTGCACCCCATGGCCCATTCACTTTACTCAGGAATATGCTTTACTTACCTGGTACATGCTACTCCCCTATTGGACTTCCCACATCAGGCTGCCCTACTGCACTAATGTCCTTGTCGTGTTTGGGCTCTGACACCCCATGCTGAATTTCTGTCCATGTCAATTCTCTCTTTACTCTGAGTTGTGATTCTTAACATGGGCTACCCCTCTCCATGGATGCTCTCATTACTCTACTCCACCCCCTCACCAAACCTCTGACTTTCCATGCTCTATATTAGAGACCGACTACAGAGGAAAAACTGGAATTGGTGGTTATGAAGATATAGATGAAATTTATAGACATGAACTCACTTCAGAGAGAGTATAGTAGAGAACAGAAGAGGTCCTAGTCCTCCTACATTTAAAATTTTGGAAGATAAGGGGAAACCAGTAAAGGAGAATGAATAAGAACAACTTCTGGGATAGAAAAAAAAACTGAGGGAGAATGGTTTCTCACAAACTGAAGGAGGGAAGTGTTTCAAGAAGAAAATAATGCTATTGATTCAGAAGATAGGAAAATGGGTGAGACAGAAGAGAATAGGAGCAATTGCAGAAGTGATGTCTTTAATCATATGAGAACAGATGGGAACCAGGTACCACTGAAGGAGGTGGAACTAGGTGGGACCATGGACAGGTTACCATTATTAACAGGCAGAAAGGTAGAATATACAGAATAGTAGATATGGTGTGGGGTATGTGTAGAAGTTACTCTTTTGATGGATTCCATTTTCCCAGTGAATTTGGTACTAAGGCCACAGATGAGGAGGAGGAAGCAGGGGAGGTATGTGCAGTTTGAAGTGAGAAGTGAGAAAAAGATTTCTAGGAGCATAGGATACTGAATGAAGTAGCAAGTGAGAACAATCAGAAAGTTTGTTGTTGTTGTTAGGTGCCATCAAGTCGGATCTGACTCATAGTGAACCTGTATACAATAGAACAAAACACTCCCTGACACTGTGCCCTGCACACGATCTTTTTTATGCATAAACCCATTGTTGCTATCCATAGGGTTTTCAATGGCTAGTTGTTTCGGGAGTGGCTCGCCAGGTTCTACTCCCTAGTCTGTCTTAGTCTGGAAGCTCAGCTGAAAACCTGTCCACCTTGGGTAACCTTGCTCATGTCTAAGGTTACAGTGGCAGAGCTCTCAGCCTCATCGCAACACACAAGCCCCCACGGCAAACTGACAGCCATGTGGGGGCTCTGATGGTAAAGTAATTAATACGAGGATGCATATATAGCATAAGAAAAAGAGAAGGAGAATAGAAAGAGGGAAGAGAGTAAAACAAGGAAGGAAGCAAATAAAAATTAAAAAAACAAAAAAACAAAAAAAAAAACAACTCTCGCATACACGCTCCCACCCACATATAAAATCGCTTATAGTCAGGTGCGGTGGTATACACCTGCATTCCCAGCAGCTTGGGGGCGAAGGCAGGAGGCTCGCAAGCCGAAGATCAAGGCAGCCTGCGCAACCCAGAGAGACCCT
>VMDO01004804.1:0-119820 GCA_007922755.1 Pedetes capensis | reverse complement strand
CTTGGTATGTAGCCCCAAGCTAGCCTACAAGTCACTTTATGGATCAGGCTGGCCTTGAATTTGCATAACCCTCCAGCCTCAGCCTCCTGAGTGCTGGGATTACAAACACGCACCACCACATCCAGCTTTTCTTTTTCTTTCTTTCTTTTTTTTTGTTTTTTTGGTGCTAGGGATGGAACCCAGGGCCTCATTCAAGCACTCTAGCATTGAGCCACACTTCCAGCACCAATCATAATTTCTAACATATACAACAGCTTCAGATGAAAGCAAGACATTTATTTAAGCACAGAAACCTACTATATCTATGTCACATAAGTCTGTATATCATTTACACAAAAGTTCTAACAGAGACATGAATAGTTTCAAGTGAAAACAGGTATCCAGAATGAAACCAAGGGCAGAACCACAGTTTAAAAGGATGAAAGGACAGATATCTCAAAAATTTCTTTAGATTTTTTCAGAGAAAGAAAAACAAGTCTAAGGCAGAAAAACATTTTGAACAGGAAGGAAAAGGGGAAAGAAACAAAGTGTCTAAGTATGTTCCATAAACCTTACAGTGTTTGGCTCCACATATACATTACATATTGAAGCCCACAACCTGAGTGAGATAGCTTAATATAATGTTATAGCTGAAAATGAAGCTTAGAAAGCTTAAAATATCTACCAAGTTCACCCAGACAGGGAACAGTAGAAGACTCTACACAGTTCAAACTTCCAAAGCCCATGGGTTTTCCTTCCAATGAGTAAAAGAAGGTGATCTTAATAACCTATGAAGTTTCAGTGGTTTATTTTGGAATAAATGCCAGACTGAGATTAAAATTGAAGATGGCCAGGTATGGTAATACATGCTTATAATCTCAGCACACAGGAGGTAGAGGCTGGAGGATTATCAGTTTGAGACCAGCCTAGGCTACACAGTAAGATCCAGCCTCAACAAAACAAAACAAAACAAATAAAAACCTGAAGGGGAAATAAAATATTAGACAGCAAAATGGAAATCATGAGGGAAGTGGATAATAGAGGAGACAAATAGTTATGTCCCAATATAGACTTAAAATTGACCCATTTTTAAAATATACACATATTTGATCAACCTTACAGATAATGTTAGCACATGGTACAAGTAAGTACTTACACCTCTAAACTAATGCCTTAAAATTTTTTCAATCTACAAAATGCTTCATTAGAAACAACTACCCATGAGAATAAGAAGTCTTGGCCCGTCCAGCTTGACACAGATTAACAGAATGCAAGAGATTACAGAAATATTGGGGGGGAGGGGCGTACTGGGGGAGAGGGGTTGAAACCCAGGGCTTCACACATGCTTTGCAAGTGCTCTACCACTAAGCTGCACCTCCAGGCCACTTTTTACTTTTTGAGACAGGGTCTCACTAAATTACACAGGCTGCCCCTAGTCTTAAACTTGCAATCTTCCTGCATTTGCCTCTCAAATCGCTAGGATTACAGGCATGCACCCTGGAGCCCAGGTAAAATGTCACTATTTTAAAAAAGTAAATATTGGATATGATTTACTTGCATCTGAAATAGAAATACCTTTTTATTTTTTTTGTTGATGGTAGTACTGGGGATTTGAACAAAGCACTTCATGCACACTTTTTTGCAAGCGCTCAATCACTGAGACATACCCCTGCCCCATTTTTACTTTGTATTTTGAGACAGGGTCTCACTAAGTTACACAGACTGCCTCTAGCCTTAAACTTGTGATCCTCCTGCCTCTATATCCTGAGTCACTGGAATTAAAGGCATGCACCACCATGCCTGGCTCAGAAATACGTTTTTATTATCTAATTTTAAGAATATCTCTCTATAGTGCCCAGGCTGACCCCAAACTCCGGGACTCACACCATCCTATTGCTTAAGCCTCTCCAATGTACCCAAAAGTACTACAGACACAGAGCCCCCCTTGGAAGCCAGCAGACACCTTAATCCAGCGGATATACTTTAGGGGCAGTTTGTGCAGTTTATAAAGACCCTGTCTCAAAAAATTTAAAAAGGCAGGTAGGGGTGAGGCTCAATAGTTGAGAGTTGCCTAACATGCTCAAGACCCTGGGTTCAACCTCCAGCACTGGGGGAAAAAAATACATAGTTTTTACTCATAATTAAAATAAGTGGTTCTGGAGATATAGCTCAGAGGTGGAGTGCTCACCTAGAATGGGAAGGTTTAATCCCCAGCACCTACAGAAAACAATTTGAGACCCTCTGATCTAAATAGTGACCTAGCAGTGACACTATCTTTTACAAGCTAACAATGAGCAAGATTTTAAACTTATATACCTCTTAGTATATAAGCTATATATGGAACGTAGGGAGCCTTTCCCTTAGGCAATCGGGCACAAATTCTTTACATGTTCTTTTTTACAAGGGAAAATGGAGAAAGCAGAAACACTTATCCCATTCTACTTCCACTAAGCAAAACATTTAATCATATTCCTAATTCTGAAAATTAATTCGACTCAGAATTTCAGTGCTCGAATTCAGAGTCCTTAAAAAGTTATATAGCCAGCAGGGCGTGGTGGCGCACGCCTGTAATCCTAGCGGCTTGGGAGGCGGAGGCAGGAGAATCGCAAGTTCGAGACCAGATGCAGTCTGTGTAATTTAGCGAGACCCTGTCTCAAAAAGTAAAAAAATGGGCTAGGGGCGCAGCTCAGTGGTCCAGCACTTGCAGAGCATGCAGGCACAAGGCCCTGGGTTCAACCCCTAGTACCGCAAAAAAAAAAAAAAAAAAAAAAAAAAAGTTATATAGCCTGCAGCTGTAGCACTGTGGTATCCGATCCCACCAGATCTCTGATCCCATCAGATCTCCGAAGCTAAGCAGGGTCAGGCCTAGTTAGTACTTGAATGGGGGACAGCCTGGGTACACCAGGTGCTGTAGGCTTGGGAGAAGGACAAGGTAACCCACTCCCAAAAACCAATCCACCAAAGAAAATCATATGAGCAGCAGGGAAGCACTGACAATAGAGTTTCACCTGTTATGCGTACGGCTGCTGAGTCGGACACTGACTAGATGGCACCTAATTTCAGCAAAAAGTTATGTTGGCCAAATCTCTGCCTCCTCATTTTATGTTGTTGTTGTTGTTAGGAGCCCTGGAGTCGTGTCTGACTCATAGTGACCCGTATAGGGTTTTCAATGGCTGATTGTTTTGGGATTGCCTCAGGAGTGAACTGCCATGTCCTTCTCCCATATCTGTGGTGCTGGGAATTGAACCCAGGACCTCAGAGACTGCAGAGCAGTGCTACCAACTGAGCTAAACCCCAGCCCCCTCATTTTATAAAGAAGGCTTATTCCTGGGAAGGAAATCAACATTCTCACTTTCAATCCACAACATGCAATATAGATGCTAAACACCATAAGGTGTAAGAGAACTACATTAGTGTGTCTACAAAGGAGTTCACAGACCTCAGGTGACATTTGCCATGAAGCAACCTAACAAACCCAAAAATTACCAAGAGGCTTCTATCACAAGCAACAGACAACACAAAAGTTAACTTTTATGGTAAGTACGTTTGAAAACATTATCTATTTCAAAGGAGTACACCTATGAAAACTCCTATGGTAAGTAAATAAAAACAGTGGTATAGAGAAACTAAAAACTATCTTTGGCAGGAAAACAATACTGAGAAACAATGCCAACCAGAAGAATGAAAGGGCACAGCTCCTACTAAGAACACCAACACCACAACTTATCAACATGAACAAGATTCTTCTTGCTCAGACCTAGAGGATCTTTGTTGCTCTGAGCAGATATAACGGATGTATCTACAAGGGAGATATGTAACAGTGGCTGAAAAGACCATGCAGTAACACTGACTGCATGGGTTCAAACACTGGCCATATCACCTACTAGTGGCAGCATACAGGCAAGCAATAAACTCCTGATTCAGTTTCTTCAGCTTAATTTACGAATAAAAGAGTACTTCCCTTCTATGATTGTTTGTATTAAATAGTAAACGTGCTACCACCTAGAGTAAACATTTGCTACTAGCTATTAACTATCATTTTGACAACTGTATTACGTCCAAAATGATGCTTTCTTTCCTATCACTGTTAAAATATTTTATTTCCTAGAACATAAACTTTTAATTGTTAGCAATCCATCAACTGGTTACATACGATGATATAACATGCTTTTTATCTAAAAAATTGTCTTATACCTAGTTTGTCCGGACAATCAGTTATGTCTAATGGAAACTAGAAGAATTTTTTAATGTGCACAGATAATTTCATTTAGCAAATATCATGCCAAATGCTGTGCTCCATGCCTGTAATCCCAGCTACTCCAGGGGCCAAGGAAGGACGATCACAGGTTGGAGGCCAGAGGCAGCCTCTGTGACTTAGCAAGATCCTGTTTCAAAATAAAAAATAAAATAAGAAAGGGGTTAGGGGTGCAGCTCAATGGTAGAGCACTTACCTAGCATGTGTGAAGCCCTAGGTTCAATCCCCAGTACTGAGGGAGAAAAAAAGCAAAGATCTTTGCCTGAGCTAATAACAAAGAGATTTTTTTCCTTATTACTTAATAATAGTAAAGACGTCTGATTCAAGACTCAGCTTCAATTGTGCTTTTATACAGACCAGACATAATGACTGACATTCAGTTTAAGAAACTAAAGGATAATGATCCACTTACAATTTACCTGATATAGTCCATCAACAAGTATTTATTAAGCATTTACTATATGCAGGTTCCTTTAGAACATCAGAAGACGTCATGCATGGTGGCACAAGACTGCAATGCCACCAGGCGCGGTGGTGCACGCCTGTATCCCAGCAGCTTGGGAGGCAGAAGCAGGAGGATTGCAAGTTCGATACTAGAGGCAGTCTGCGTAATTTAGGGAGACCCTGTCTCAAAAAGTAAAACAAAAAATGGGCTGGGGGTGCAGCTCAGTGGTCCAGCACTTGCAGAGCATGCAGGAACAAGGCCCTGGGTTCAACCCCCAGTACCACAAAAAAAAAAAAAAAAAAAAAAAAAAAAAAAAAAAAAAAAAAAAAAAAAAAAAAACTAATACCAGCACTCAGGGAGCTAAGGCAGATGGATCACAAGTTCAGAGGCAGCCTGGGATACACAGTGAGACCCTATCTCAAGAAAAAAAAAACCACCAGGCTCTGTGGCACAGGTCTGTAATCCTAGTAATTTCAGAGGCTGAGGAAGAAGGATCATGAGTTTGAGGCCAGAGGCAATCTACACAATTTAGCAAGACCCTGTCTCAAAATAAAATATTTTTTAAAAAGGCTGAGGGTGTAGCTCAGTGGTAGAGTCCTTGCCTAGCAGCTGTGAGGCCCTGGGTTCAACTCTCCAGTACCAAACAATAAATAAATGGAAAAAAAAAAACCCAAAACAAACAAAAAGAACATCAGACAAAAGTGAACGTAGACATAATCAAGACAGCTTAAAAAGAGTTCCTTTTCCTAAAAGGATATAATCTGTGTTTATTCCAACACCTGCATCTCAAGTGCCCACGGCACGGTAAAGCACTGTAAAACCTATAGAAATATATTTATAAAGGAATGTGCAAAGTATACACAAAGTTTCAGAAATATTTTACAGAAGTAGTACAGGAAAACAATCAGGGGATGGAGAAAGTGACATAACTTTTTTTCCCCTCCAGTACTAGGGCATTGAACCCAAGGCCTGCCTTATACTGTGCAAGTGCTCTACCACTGAGCCACACACACACACACACACACACACACTTTTTTTTTTTCAGTAATGGCGGCTGAACTTAGGGCCTACCACATGTTAGGCAGGCACTCTAACTTGAACCACACCCCTAGTCTCCTTTTTATTTGTAATTTTTTATTTTATTTTATTTTATTTATTTATTTTGTGGGCTAGGATTTAGTGGTAGAGTGTTGAGCTCTCTGAGGCTCTGGGTTCAACCCTCAGCAGCATGAAAATGGGAGAAGGACATGACAATCCACTCTGCAAGCAATACGGAAACAATCAGCCACTGAAAACCCTGACAAAGTGCAGGGCATGGCATAGTGTTAGGGGAGTGTTTTGTTCAGTTGTACCTAGGGTCTCTCTATGAGTCATAACCAAGTTTAGAGTACCTAATAACAACAACTTGTTTACTTTTAGTGCTGGGGATTCAACCTAGGGCCTTGTACTAGCTAAGCATGTGCTCTACCAGTGAGCTGCACCACCAGGCTTTTCTTAATTTTTAATTTTTTATTTTGGGACAAGGTCTCATTAAATTGATCAGTCTGCCTCTGGCCTCAAACCTGTGCTCCTCCTGACTCAGCCTCCCAAGTCACTGGGATTACAGGCATAAACAACAATGTCCAGTGTGACATAACTCTTCATTACCACACCCTCAAATTCAGATGGCTTTGATACTTACGTTATAGTTGAGTTTTTCTTCTAATCCTCACGATAATCCATAAATACTCTTGTCATAAATAAGAAGTTAAAGCTTAGTAAGATGAAATAACACAATGAGGTAACAACTATACAAGCTTGGAGCAAAATTACAAATCCAGGAGGTCCAATATCTTTCCCCTCCAAGATGCTATACTTTCGACCCTATACAGGTGGCTCTCTATATCCACAGGTTCCACATTCAAGGACTCAACCAAAGATCAAAAAATACATAGAGAAAAAAATTCCGTATGTACCAAACATGTACACTAACATACTGCTTATTTAATATAGTATAGCAAGTAGTTACACAGCGTTTACCTTGTATTAGGTATTATAAGCAATCTAGAGGTGATTGAAAAGATGAGAGGATATACATAAGATACATGCAAATATGATGCCATTTTTCATAAGAGACTTGAGCATCTGTGGATTTTGCTATCTTTGTGAGTCCTGAAATTAAACCCCCTAAATGCCAAGGGATGAATGTATCATTATTTTCAAATATTTCAGTACAGAACAGAAAATTATTGCAGGACATGCAAAGAGAGAGCAAGCTTTATTTTGTATAATTCTGTAATATGTGTGTGTGTGTGTGTGTGTGTATACATGTACTACATCACAACGTAAAATGTATTTCTTATTGTGAGATGTAATAAAAATATTTGAAGTCACTGTTCTAATTTACTTATTGCCTTTCAAGAAATAAATTAATCCAATGGTTTTGCACTGTATCTCACTCATAGAGCTCCTGCTCTTCAAAAGCCTTTCCATCTACAAAAAAGTTCAATGGTGTTCCAAGGTTGTCTTTAGTACTTGAAGAAGCTCAAGTGATAGCAACTGAATCTGTCCATTAGAATATAAAACCAAAAACAATTGCAAAATTCTAGACCTGCATCATTTGGCTAATTAAAGTGAAGATTTCTCTCAGAAAATCATGTGAACCCACAGAGCCCAATGGAACCCTAGGTTACTCTACTCCAAGAAACCAGACCTGAGTGCTCTTTTCCCTTCTAGGCAGCAAGTTTCAACTCAAAGCTCAACTAAAACACTAAGAATTTCTTAGTAAGAAATGTCAAAACAGCAGGGCATAGTGGCACACGCCTGTAATCCAAGCACTGGGGAGCCAGTGGCAGGATTACAAGTTTGAGGTCCCCATGGGCTACGTAGCAAGACCCAAGTGAGACCAGGTCATTCATAAATTAATAAACACAAATATATCTCCATACCACCTGTTTTTAAATAGTAACTTCAGCACAGCTCTTAAACCATACAAACTGACACATAACAGCATTCAATGAATGAATGAATAATAAGCAACCACTTAGGCTCTCTTTTTTAACACTTACACAACAATTAAAGTGAAGTTTTACTTAAAATTCTGAAAGGAGTTGCGTGTAATAAAGTTAAATTGGTAGGTAAGCAGAAGCCAGATGAAAGACGATTTCTGCAGTCAGGAAAATTCTGGAAACAACTTTCAAAGAAAATAACTTCTTCCCCTGTCCTTGCAAAACTAATTTCATCCCAGAAATTCGGCATAAATTTATGTTTTGTGCAACGATGATGGATTTCTCCATTGTTTATGAAAATCAATTGTGACCGCTGGAAGATAAGGGGGAAAACAGAATCCCTTCGATTCTGGAGGCAGATGGAAGAATTGTCTGTACCTTGACTGGC
Organism: Pedetes capensis; assembly: GCA_007922755.1. Taxonomy (NCBI): domain Eukaryota; kingdom Metazoa; phylum Chordata; class Mammalia; order Rodentia; family Pedetidae; genus Pedetes; species Pedetes capensis. The sequence goes on along the minus strand of VMDO01004804.1, from coordinate 111,766 downwards.
CCTAGGGCACCTGGGGTTTGACAGTTTGCTGAACCCTCCCGGCCAACTCTTAAAGAACCCTAGTCTACCTCTAATTCTGGTTATCTATAGAGAATATGAAACATTTAACTCAACATCCACAACCAACAGTCAACTTTTAAAGGTCAAAGGGACCAGGTTTTAACCTTCTCTCAAACACGTGTTCAGCACAAACTTCCGGGTGCGGTTACAATTGGCTGCGCAATTCAATGGATGAAAATGCTGCTTTATTTTACTCCCGTTTTCTTACCCGTTCTTTCCCCACGTTTCTCGACCAGCGACTACCAAAAACAAAAGCCTCCCACAGTCCACGGAGCACGCACAGGAAAAGAGCTGCTCAGTGAGGATCAAGTTAGTGGTCCGCAAACATTAACCAAACACAAGCACAAACCGGGGATGGAAAGGGGAGGAGCTGGATTCTGCCAGGGTCAGGAAAGAAACAATCACAAGGGTTCGGGAACATCCAGATATCCGCAGCGGTTCAACCCATCCCGGGCCACTTAAGGGAAGCCACCACCAGACCCTGCGACGGGGAACTCTGACGCCGGCTGCACTCAACACTTTTAAAGTAAGCAGATGCCCAACCGCCATTCCCCTCCGGGCGCCTACCCTCGAGGGCTAGAAGATGAGCTCGCTCGCTCCAGGCAAAACTAAGCTCATCGCCGGGCGAGGCAGGCGGCGGCCACGCACGTCCCCCGCACCCTCGCCCCCGGCCCCGAGGAGCCCGCCGGCGAGGAGCACGGACTCGGAAGGACAACCCCGTCGCCGCCTCCCGGAGGGCGCCTGGGGAAGGATCCCGACCCCGCTCCCCCGGCGGGTCCTGCGGGGAGGCGGAGCGGACGCCCCGGTGCAGCCGGCGTGCGCGGACCCAGCCTCCCCGGGCCCGGGGCTGCCTCTGGCTCGGGACAGCGGGACTCCCATAGCCCGGCGCCCCACGCGCGGCGACCGCAGGGCCGGCGCTGACCGGCCGAGGACGCGAGTGCAGCGGGGCCGCCGCCGGGACCGTGCGGCTTGGGGGGACGACGAGCGGGGAGCGAGGCCCCGAGCCGGGGTGAGGTGGCTGCGCCCCCCCCCCGCCCGGCCCCACACGGACCCCGAGGAGGGTGGGAGTGGGAGGCTGTCCGGGAGAGCGAGTGGGAAGAAGAAACGGGCGGGGGGAAGGACTTACTTTCCCCGCGGGGCCGGACGCCAGGGCAGCTTCTCCCCGTCGGTCAGAGCTAGAGGGGCCGGTGGCGACTGGAGCGGAGGCGGCGGCGGCGGCGGCAGCAGCGGCGTCCGGCTCTGCCTACCTCCCCGCCGCCATCTTGACGCCCCTCCCCCGGCTCCCCAGCCCCACAGAGGGGAGGGGGAAGGGGCGGGGCGACGGGTCAGTCGTCGCGCGCACGCAGCGCGCGCCGCGCCCCCACGTGACTCCCTCCCAACACCCACCCCCCCACTGCGTGCCTCTCCGCCCCGCCTCCCTCTCAGATGAAGGAAGATGATTTTCACCCCCCATCTTGACCGACCCCTGCCTTCACCACCAGAAACGGACTTCGCCGACTTCCGCTGGCCTGGAACCAGTGATTGGATCCAAGGGCATTCCGGAACCCAAACGGTCTATTACCTCGGCTCTGGGGTGGGCGAGGGGTGAGGGGTTCCCGCTTCCCGAGAAGGGGGAGGGGGAAGGCGAAGGCCGCCTAGGACAGTCACGTGTTTGCTGTTCCCGCCGGAGCTCGCCAAGACCTCGCGAGAATTCCGTTCCCCCGCCCTCTCCCCCCCCCCCGCGGGCTGACGGGAAGAAGGTCGTTGCTCTGAGGTGTCACCAGGAGGTCAGTCGGTGGGTCGCGCGCATGCGTCTCGCTTTCAAAGTCCGACTAGGAGGGGCTCAAGACTATTTTCAGAACCTGGTTCGTGGGCAGCTAGGGCCCAGCAAGTTACCTGCCGGCGTTTCTGTCAGTTTGAAGAGCTCTTCAACATCTAGGCATCCTAGGGAAAAAATGTTTACATAGCCATTGCTTGTTAGATTTGCTCAGAGCACTTTGTTGAGTATAAAACCACAAGTAACTCGGAGCCCCTTCGCCTTGTCCACGGCTATTATCGTATGCTTAAGGAGTGTGAACCCCGCAGCCCCACTTCCAGCCTCTTCCCACACACCAGATCACCCACACCAACTATCGCTGTCGATTAATGATTGCTGCAGAATAGAACTGCCCTGCCTCTACCGCTTGTCGCTTATTTATCTTCATCTTTTAATTATTCTTAAGTGACCTAACACAGACTAAATATACTAACTTCTTGGTAACCCTTTTGTAAAGTCATTCTGAGAATGCTGTTTGACTCCGTTGCTTAGGTAACAGCCACGCCTGGGTGATTCTTGCCCCCTACTGGCTGCGCATCCCAATCTCTGCTAAAAGCCAACCAAATACAGTCTTTGGAATTGTTGAGGTTAAAGTGTGTGAAAAGTAGGCATAGCAAGAATAATTATGAATCTATTAATCTAGAATTTGTATGTGTATTATACTTGTGGGCATACATGTATAATACTTTTAAAATGACGACTAATTACGATAGTAATTACTTCCATTTCATATCCTCTCCCTGCTTCCCTCCCTCCCCCTGTTTTCTTTCTTTCTTCAGAGGGTTTTTGCTATGCAACCCAGACTGACCTTGAAGTCATGCTTCTCCTGTCTCAGCCTCTGGAGTGCTGGTGTTACAGGTGTACAATCTCCCCACACCCGTGCCTGGCTTCATTTTCTTTCTTTTTAAATATATTTTTTTCTTAGTTAACACAGTAATTGTGCGTATTTATGGGATGCAGTATGAGGTTTCATGTACACAACGTAATGGGCTGCTCTGTGTGCTCTGAGGCCCAGGGTCCACAGCACTGCAAAAATGGGAAAAGGACTGGGCAGCCCACTCCCGAATCAATCAGCCATTGAAATCTCTATGAATAGCAGAGAAGCACTCATAGTGCCAGGTATGGTACAGTGTCAGTGTAAGGGAGTGTTTCGTTCTGTTGTACATAGGGTCACTATGAGTCAGACCCACTTGACAGCACCTAACAACAACAACAATACAACGTATAATGATCAGATCAGGGCATTTGGCATATTTTGTCACTTCAAGCGTGTGTGTGTGTGTTGGGAACATTCAGAATTCTATTACTAGCTGTTTTGAAATATTTGGTTAATTATTGTCAGCCATAGTTATGCTGCTGTACTATAGAACATTAGAATTTGGCTGGTTGTGGTGGGTCATGTCTGTAATCCCAGCAACTCAGGAGGCAGAGGCAGGAGGATCACAGGTTCCCGGCCAGAGGCAGCCTGCAGAACTTAGCAAAACCCTGTCTTAAAAAATTTTTTTTTTTTTTTTTTTTATTTTAAACGGGCTAGGGGTGCATCCCAGTGGTAGAGCACTTGCAAAATGTGTGTGAAGCCCTAGGTTCAACCCCCAAGTATGGAGGAAAAAAAGGATCATTGGAAGTTATTCCTCCTGTGCAACTGTACAGGTTAACCATCCTCTTCCCTTCCCTTCCTCTCATACCTTTCCCAGGCTCTGGTAACCTATATTCTATTTTCTATTTCGCTGAGATCAGCATTTTCACTTCCACATGTAAGTGCAAATGTGACATTTGTCTCTGTGTCTGATTTGTTTCATTTAATGTCATCCATTTCCATCCATGTTGCTGCCAATGACAGAACTTAATTCTTTTTTATGGCTGAATAGTATTTCATCGTGTGTGTGTGTGTGTGTGTGTGTGTGTGTGTGTGTGTGTGTGTATCATACTTTCTTTTTTGCTGTTGCTGGATTATTTTAATGCCATATTGTTTTTACCCATTCATCTGTCAGTGGACCCCTAGGTAAATAGTGCTGCAGTAAACATGCCAATGCAAATATCTCTTCAGCATACTGATTTCAGTTCCTTTTGCTATATCACTAATAGTGGTATATCTGGGTCATATGGTAGTTTTGTTTCTAGTTTTTTGAGGTACCTCCATACTGTTTTATATACTGGCTGTACTAATTTATAGTCCCATTGATGGTGTATGAGAGTTCCCCTTCTTCCACATCCTGAACAGCATTTGTTATTTTTGACTTTTTTATAATAACCAGTTTAACTAGGCTGAGATGATATTGCATTATAGTTTTTCTTTTTCCTTTTCAATCCTTGAAAGTAGAACTCAGGGCCTTGAAGTGCTCTGCCACTAGGCTGGAGCTCCAGTCCCTTTTTAGTTTTTTTATTTTGAAACAAGGTCTTGCTAAATTGGACAGGTTGCCTCTGGCCTTGAATTAGTGTTTTTTCCTCTGCCTACTGAGTAACCATGTTCTACTGCACGTGCCTTTTTTTTTTAAATAGGGTCTCAGTGAGTTGTGCAGGCTGCCTCTGGCCTTGAACCTGATCCTCCTGTCTCAGCCTCTGAGTCCTAGGATTACAGATGTGTGCTGTGGCACCTTGTTTTTCATGGTAATTTTCTTTCTTTCATTTCCCTGATGATTAGTGCTGTTGACCATTTTTCCACATACTTGTTGGCCATTTTTATGTCCTCTTTTCAGAATGTCTATTCAGGTTATTTGCCCATTTTTAAAATTGGATTATTGGAATTTTTTGTTGTTGGATTTGAGCTCCTTATATATTCTAGATATTAATCCCTTGTTGGATGAATGGTTTGCAGATATTTTCTTCCATTCCGTAGGTTGTCTATTCTTTCTGTTGATTGTTTCCCTGGCTATGCAGAAGCTCTTTAATTTAATGTAATCCTGTTTGTCAATTATTGTCACAAAAACGTGGTCCATGTTTTGAAGTCATATCCAAAAAAAAAAAATTGTTGCCCAGACCAATGTCCTAAAGTGTTTCCTCTGTGTTTTTTTCTAGTAGCCTTATAGTTTGGGGTCTTTCATTTTAGTCTTTGTTCCATTTTGAGGTGATTTTTTTTGTATGGTGAGAGATGGAAGTTCATCACACATATACCCAAAAAAAAAAAAAAAACAACAAAAGAACCCTAAGAAGACAAAAATAAAAAAAAATATTTTCACAAAACAAGGACCTCATTTGTTCACTGTTGTTCACTAGACAAGATTATGATGTTGTACAAGAGGCAGCAAACAGGCACTTAGAAATCTGTCATGCTGTGAAAGACACACCTGGGAGGAAGAGATCTAGGCATTTTGGTTAACACAATGGTGTCTTTGGAGCTTGGTTGGCATAATTCAGATTCCTAGTGGCCCCCGACTCTAGTGAACACTAGGACTAGATGAGCACTGGGTTCTGGAGGTGACACCTGACCAGATGTTCCCACCCTTTGAGGTCCTTTCTGATCAGCCAACCCAGATCCTTGATGGTATCTCTGTATAATCTCTTTACCTTGAACCAAACTGGTAAGTAGGTATTCAGGAAAAGTGCATTTATTATTAGGGAGCTGAACCCAAGGCCTCATGCATACTTTGCAGGCACTCTACCGCTGAGCTGCGCTGCCAGCCCCTTTTTAATTTATTGTTCATTTGTTTGTTTTTGCATTACTGGGGGCTGAACCTGGGGCCTTACACGTGCTTTCCATGCAGTCTGCCACTGAGCCAGACCCCTAGTCCCTTCTTTCTTTCTTTCTTTCTTTTTTTTTTTTTTTTGTGAGTCAGGGTCTCACTAAGTTATGCAGGCTATGTCTGGCCTTGAACATGCTGCACTCCTCCTGCGTCTACTTCCTGAGTTGCTGGGATTACAGGTGTTCATTTCCAATGCCTGGCTTTATTTTTTATCTTAAAATAGGGTCTCACTAAATTATACTGGCTGCCTCTGGCCTCGAATTTGTAGTCCTTCTCCCTCAGGCTCCCAAATTGCTGGGATTACAGGAGTGGGCCACCTCACTCAGCTTCAGAGGGTATTTATAACTGTACACAATATTCTGTACAGAGTTACTCATTGCAGTATTATTTGTAGAAGCAAAAAAATTGGAAATAACTTCAGTGTTTCTGAAGAAGGACTGGTTAACTCCACTATAGTACTTCCCTGAAGTATGGCAGTTGTTCACAGGAGGATGAAGCACCTCCACGAATGTGTGTGCACATTGTTGTTTATAGGTGCTGTCAAGTCATGTCTGATTCATAGCAACCCTCATAGGGTTTTCAATGGCTGGTTGTCTTTGGGATTGCCTTGGGAGTGAATTGCCACATCCTTCTGCCAATTTGGCAGTGCAGAACAGCACTGTACCAACTGAGCTAAATCCCAGCCATGTATACATATATGTGTGAGTATGTATATTTGTGTATGTGCAATTTGTTTTCATGTACATAAAGCATCTCTGAAAGACAACACAATTAAGAGCAGTTGCATCAGGTATAGAAACTGAAGTACTGGGAGGTCAGAGGTAAGGGGAAGACTTAGTGAGAGCACTCAGAACAAAGATGCTACCTAAGTGAATGATTCAGAAAATCCCTACTCAGGCATGACATTGCCTATTTACACAGCACTTCTCACTTCATTCAACAAATACTTATAAACACCTTTACTTTGTCTCAGGCAGTATGTTAGGGGTCAGCAATACAGGTTTAAAGAAAACAAGAGGAGATGTTCTCTGGCCTGAAATCACTCTCCATACAATCTATCGTGCATTAGTCCAGAAGTCACACAAAATGTAAAATTGTAACCAACGAGGCTACTACGTTGCTAACAGAGTCTATATTTGCTTTGTTGATCCAAGGTGTCTGTGATTCTGAAAATCAGGCTGGCCAGGAACTGAGATCCTTCTGCCTCAGTCTCCCAAATGCTGGGATTAACAGGTGTGTACCACCATGTCTGCAAAGGAAACTTATTATACAAGAATTTGACTTCATCAGAGAAGTCAAAGAAGGCTTCCTTCAGTCATGACGACTGAGTTGAGATTTGAAAAGTAGGGCTTAACTAGGTAAAGAGAACGGGGAAATGCATTCAAGAAAAGTAAACAACATATACAAATGTCCTGAGACAGGTAGGGACCAACAAAGCCAGGTTGAAGAGAACTAAGGAGGCAGATGCATCAGATGTCCATCCCACCTCAGCCCAAGCCACTCTCCTTTGTGATGCATTCAGAATACTTTGCTGCCTTGCCAGATGTCTCTGTGTTAAACTCTTGCATGGAGACTACAAGACTGAAGGAGGACCAGGTTCCTTGTGAATGTCATCCAGCAACACTTCTTCCCCCACAGCTGTGCTTCCTTTCCACAGCAGCAGTACCCAGGCTGCAGATTTCCCCACACTTGGAGAGCTGACCTCCCCCCAGGCAGCAGGACCAGTCAGAGCCCTTGCAGGGTGGCCCACTAAGCACTGGGACACCAACACTAGCCAAGCAGAGCTCCCTCCTTGGAGTTTGGGTTTCAGCAACATGGGGCCCCTGTTCTATATTTCTAATGCTTGTTGTTTGGAGACAGAGTCTCACACTGTAGCCCAGGCTGGCCCCAGACTCACATTGGTCCTCCTACCTCAGCCATGCGCCACCATGTGGGGCTCTGTTTCTATATTTGTTGTGAGTTGCCGTTAAGTCACATCCAACTCAGCACCCCTCAGAGGGTTTCAATGGATGATGGTTTGGGGACTGGACTGCTACATCCTTCCCCAGTTGTGCAGTGCTGGGGATCAAACCTGGGTTCTCAGAGACACTGGAGCAGTGCTCTACCAACTGAGCTCCCCCCCCCCCGCCACATTTCTAAATTAAATTACGCCAATCCTTTCCTTCCAGCATTGGTGGCCAGAGCTGCTTCCTGAAGTTGCTCCCTCTGTGGTGCCTTAAAGTTCTCTTTGTGCCCCTCGATTACCTGGTCAGCCAGTTTGCACCTAGTTAGTGAAACTTTAAATTATCTCCATTAAATAACTGGGGCTGTTTAACGTAGGGGCACATGTGGATAGCCCCAGCAACTCAGGAGGCTGAGGTAGGAGGATCACAGGTTCAAGGCCAGAGGCAGGCTGCATATTAAAAAAAAAAAAAAAAAAAAAAGGCTGGGGCTGCTGCTCAGTGGCAGAGCATTTGCAAATTATGAAGGAGGCCCTGGGTTTGCCCCACCCCATTACTAGGGGGGAAATAAAAACATGACAAACTTCACAAAGTGGTGCATGCCTGTAATCCCAGCACTCAGGAGGCTGAGAGTCTGAGGCAGGAGGATTGATGCAAGTTTGAGGCCATTCCAGTGTACGTAGCAAGTTCCAGGCAAGCTTAGGTTACAAAGCAAGACTCTGTCTCCACAAAAAAGGGGGGGAAAAATGCTGTCAGGCCTGGGGAATGCAGGTCAGCTCAGCGGTAGGGCACTTAACTAGCATGCATGAGGCTCTGGGTTTCATCCCCAGCACCTCAAAAAGGAAAAGAAGGAAAGGAATGGACTGCCACAGACAGGAAGACCAAACAGATCTCTTGATAAGAACTTAAACCAAAGTGGAATTGTTGAGCAATAAAAGAGGGCCAAGTTCAAGGTACCTGTATTTAGGAGATAAAGGAGCAAGTCATGATGGCTGGTTGGATAACCACGGTGGAGAAAGAGGAATCTAGACTGATGCCTTACTTGCTGGCTTGGGTACCTGGGTAGATAATGATGCCATTAGCTGAAACTATGTCCCCAAGAAGAGAGTCAGGTCTACAGAGGAAGGTAATGAGTTTGACCTTAGGTGTGGAGAATATTTTGCTTATCTGTTGCCATGTAACAGAGTACTCCAAAATGAAATGGCTTACCACAACAACCTGTTGTTTCTGGTGATCCTGCAGACTAGGCTGGGCTCCAATGAGCAACTCTTCTGCTCTTGCTAATAGTAAGTTGGGTAACTGTCAACCTGCTGATGGAGCAGCTGTGGGCAGGACTCAGCTGAGATGCTGGGATAGCTGGTTTCTCTCTCTCCATATTCTTTCCATATGGCCCTTCCATGTCATCTCTCTAGCAGCCTGTGGTTCTTAGGTGACAGCTCAGGGATCCCAAGAACATGAGAGCAGAAGCTGCCAGGCTTTCTAGCTTTCTTAAGTCTTAGGCTTACAATTGGCACAGCAACAATTGCACTGCACTCTGTTGTTTAACAAGGCCAAATCAGATTAAAAAAAAACAACAACAGAATACTGGGCTATGTTTTCAAGAAATCATGTAAGTATATAGATCAGTGTTTTTGACAGGTGAAATGCTAAAATGAGCTGCCTGTGATAGGTACAGATTGTATTCTTGAGTTCCATAGAACATTGCAAAATAACTACACAAAAAATTATTTAATTTGTGTAACAAGTATGTTTATGCAGATTTGATGGAATTTTAAGGAAAATAAATATTTGAAAAAAGATCTGGTACACTTATACTATGTATACTGTATTGTTGTTGTTGTTGTTAGATGCCGTCGAGTCGGTATCCAACTCATAGCGACCCTCATAGGGTTTTCAATGGCTGACTGTTTTTTCGGGATTGCCTTGGGAGTGGATTGCCAGGTCCTTCTCCCATTTTTGTGGTGCTGGGAATCGAACTCAGGACCTCAGAGACTGCAGCGCAGCGCTCTACCAACTGAGCTAAATCCCAGCCCTGAGTGCTATATTAGGTGCTTTGTATTTTAGAAATGTGACAAACTATGAGAAATTTTTAAAGGGAAGATAATGTAAAATGAAAAATAATATTTGTAAAGGCTGTATTGCTATAAATTTAATTGATAAAGTTCTGTTTAATTTGGAGTTTTAAAGAAATATTCTCTGAACTTCAATTAAGAAATTTTCATAATGGAATGATTGAAATTGAAATGATAAAGAGTTATTAAAATAAATGTTTATGTGTCTATTTGTATATTAAAGATGTATCAAGTAATTTGGTATTTTCCATATTAAAAAAAAGCAACAGAAAAGTATGACTGGGGAGGGGCATCTTTCCCTGGGAGCTACCAAAGTAACGGGCTGTCATTACAGATCTTGGAGGGCCTATGGGAAATCCAAGTGGACATGTTGAGTGAGCAGTTGGAATAGACGTGTTGGGGTTCCAGGTGAGGACTGAAACATGGGAAAGGGTGAAACTACTAACAGAGAGAATGTGGAGATGAGCAGGGGTCAGAGGCAGAATCTGGAGTTTCTAAGAGGTGAGCACTGGATGCATCTGAAAAAGGCAATCAAGGAAGCCAGGGCAGAATGACATTATATCATGGATGCCAAGGGAGGGGGCTGGGATTTAGCTCAGTTGGTAGAGCGCTGCGCTGCAGTCTCTGAGGTCCCGAGTTCAATTCCCAGCACCACAAAAATGGGAGAAGGACCTGGCAATCCACTCCCAAGGCAATCCCAAAACAGCCGTTGAAAACCCTATGAGGGTCACTATGAGTCGGATACTGACTCGACGGCACCTAACAACCAACAACAACAAGCCAAGGGAGGAGAGACTCAAAGGCTGAGTGGCCCACCACAGCTGATGCAGCAGAGGCACCGGAATGTGCTACTGGATTATCCACGACTGCCAACATTGTGGTAAACAGCAGTTTTGTTTAAGTGCTGGGGATGGAACCCAGGGCCTTGTGCATGCTAGGCAGGGGTTCTACCACTCAGCTGCATCCCCAACCCCAGCACGGTCCCCACTCTGGGCTTTTTTTTTTTTTTTTTTTTGCCACAGGGTTTGTCTGTATAACCCAGGCTGGCCTGGAACTCACAATGTAGACAAGGCTGGCCTCAAACTCATGTTGGTCCTCCTGCCTTAACATTCTGCATGCTGGGATTATGGGCATGTGCCACCACACCTGGCTCCCAGCCAACTTTTTAGAAATGATTTGAGACAGGGTCTTGCTATGTACATAGCCCAGGCTGGCTTCCAACTCAAAATGTGGCCCTGGCTGGTCTTGAACTCATGATCTTCCTGCCTCAGCTTCCCAAGTACTGGGATTACAGGTGTATACCACCATGCCTGGGGAGAGATATATTTAAATTCTAAAGTTTTTGACAGATAAAATTATCCAACTTTTTTTTTTTTTTTTTTTTAGTACTGGGGGTTGAACCCAGGGCCTCGCACCTGCATGCTTTGCAAGTGCTGGACCACTGAGCTGCGCCTCCAGCCCATTTTTTTTACTTTTCCAGACAGGGTCTCTCTAAGTTATGCAGACTGCCTCTGGTCTCGAACTTGGGATCCTCCTGCCTCCACCTCCCGAGCTCCTGGGATTACAGGCATGTGCCACCGAGCTGGCTTTTGAGCATTTCTTTAGGAAGAGGAAAAAGCAAGAGGAAAGTGAAAAGGCAGAGACTTGGGACACAGGCCCACCATCACATAAGTAACCAAGGCTGAGTTTTGTTTTGTTTTGTTTTTTGTATTTAAATGTGTCAGGTATCCAAGCTGGATGCGGTGGTACACACCTGTAATCCCAGCAATTCAAGAGGTGGAGGCAGGAGGATCATAGATTAAGGCCAGGGACTGCCTGCATAAGATAGCAAGACCCTGTCTCAAAATAAAAAACAAATAATGGGCTGAGGGTGCAGCCCAGGGGTAGTGCGCTTTCAATGTATGTATGAGGCCCTGGGTTCAACCCCCAAATACCACAAAAATAAAAATTAAATAAATTTTTCAGGTATCCAGAAATCATCACTTGTGAGGGTTTGTGTGTGTATGTGTGTGTATATACATATATATGTATGTGTGTGTGTGCATGTATATATATTTTGACAGATTCTCCATATGTTCAGGCTGGCCCATGCCCAGTACTCAATCCCTCCCTTCCTTCCTTCCTTCCTTCCTTTTTCTTTCTTCTTTTTCTTTTTTTTTTTCTTTTCATTTTTTTTTTTTCCCCAGTACTGAGGATTGAACCGAAGGCCTCACACTTGCATGCTTTGCAAGTGCTGGACCACTGAGCTGCACCCCCAACCCGTTTTGTTACTTTTTGAGACAGGGTCTTGCTAAATTATGCAAAGGCCTCTGGTATCGTCTGGAACTTGTGATCCTCCTGCCTCTGCCTCCTGAGCTGCTGGGATTACAGGTGAGGGCCACGGAGCCCAGCTCTCTTTCTTTTTTTGAGACAGAGTCTTCCTGTGTAGCCCATGCTGCCCTGGAACTCACTGTGTAGACCAGGCTGGTCCTAACCTTGCACACTGCCTTGCCTCAGCTTCCCCAGTGCTGTTGTGCTCTACACTGCTGGCTTTTGTTTCTTAATATGGATGTCCACACAGGAAGAGCATTTATAGTCTTTATGTAGTCCTTACCATCACCGTAAACTCTCTGCCTTCTCTAAGGTATTATTCTAGCATGTGCATAAAAGAGTCCTAAAACTGGGGAACTGAGATTAGGAGAAGGAAGAGAGTTTGTTTTGGAGGTTTTCATCTGATAGACTTTATGTTTTTATGATGGAAGGCTTGCTATCCACTTTTGTAAACTCTCCCTGAAAAGCATATTTTAAATATCTGAATTGTTATTGGTTTAACACCATAGCTAGAGGTTGGACTCTGTCCCCTACAAATTCACACATTGAAATCCTAACCCCTAGCACCTCAGAATATAACCTTATTTGGATATGGTGTTTTTAGTGATCTAATCAAGTTAAAATGAGGTCATTAGGGTGGGCTTGGATCCAACTTGACTGTGTCCTTTTTAAAAAGGGGAAATTTGGAAACAGACATGCAGACAGAACACTATGTGAAGATGTATACAAAGATTAGAGTGATACTCCTGTGAACCAAGAAACCCAAAAGATTGTCAGCAACCACCAGCAACTGGGGGAGAGACCTAGAACAGATCCTCTCTCATGGCCCTCAGAAGGAACCAGTCCTTACATCTTGCGATCACACTCCTAGCCCTGTGGCTATGGGATGTTACATTTCTGTTGTGTAAGCATGTGCTACTTTGTTCCAGCAACCTTACCAAACTAAGACAACTACAAAGTACAAATCCCAGGGGGTTGAACGCAGTGGCACACCTGTAGTACCAGCACATGGGAGGCTAAGGCAAGCCGATTGCTTGAGCCCAGGAATCCAGGGCCAGTCTGGTCTACATAGCAAGATTCCATTTCAAAAAGGGGGAAGGAAGGAAGGAAGGGAAGGAAGGGAAAAGAAAGAGAAAAAGAAAAAGAAAAAGAAACCTCCCAGAAATAAAATGATGATGTTCATTCACCCCTTCAAACTCACAAATTGAAGGTATTCAAGAAATAAAATCAGCCAGACACTGTGATGGACCCCAGGGATTCAGGAGGCAGATGCAGGAGGATCCCAAGTTTGAGGCCAGAGGCAGCCTGTGTAATTTAGCAAGACCCTATCTCAAGATTTTAAAAATATGTATTTTATCTTTTCTTTTTTCAGTACTGAGGGGCTGAACCCAGGGCCTCGCACATACTTTGCAAGTGCTCTAGCACTGAGCTGCACCCTCAGCCTATTTTTTATTTTGAGATGAGGTCTTGCTAAATTATGCAAGCTACCTCCCACTTAAGGTCCTCCTGCCTCCACCTACCTCCTGAGTTGCTGAGATTACAGGGATGCACCACTGTGCCCAGTCCAAGATAAAAAGTTTTTTAAAAGGGAGTTGGGGGTGCAGTTCAGTGGTAGAATACTTGCAAAGTACGCATAAGGCCCTGGATTTAGACCCTCAGCACTGAAAATAATAATAATAATAATAAAGCCCACCTACCAAAAAAAGTAAGAAAAATCACATTCTGAGTTGAGCAGCTTGAGTTAGTTACTAAACCATCTTTAATCTGACTTTTGAAATATATGAACAAATTAAATCTTGTTCATTAATACATACATTTCCATTTTTCCCAACAAAATGATAACTTTTTATATATATGCTCACAGCAAAAGAATGGGACATTTAGCAAATCACAGTAGCAGTGGATGTGGAACTTGATAATATATAGTTGGCTCTCCATATCTGTGAGTTCCACATCCATGAATCCAACCAAACCAGGACTGAACAAACTCGGGAAAAAATATTGTCTGTACTGAACATGTATAGACTTCTTTTTCCATGTCATTATTTCCTAAACAACACAATATAACAGCTACTTGTATTGCTTTGTATTAGGTACTGTAAATCATCTGGAGATTATTTAAAGTATACAACAGGATGTCCATAGGTTCTATGCAAACACTACAGCATCTTAGATAAGGGACTTGATACACCATTAGTACCCTTAGTATGAAGACTAGAAAAAAAAAAATAAGCCGGTCAAGGGAACAAATGCCTATTATCCAAGCACTCCGAAGGCAGGAAGATTATAAGTTAGGGGCCAGCTTGGGCCACACAGCAAGACCCTGTCTCAAAATAACAATACTTACATGAGCATGTTAAGTTATACATAATATAGAAAGATGTAAAATGGGATATCAATTCAAAATGTGGAGAGGAACAATATAACTGGGAATTTTTCTTATATTTTCTTTTATTCTGTTCCTATCCTTATGATCATGTTAAGTTGCTACTATTTCAAAATACAGAAGGCATTTGTTGTTGTTGTTAGGTGCCCTCAAGTTGAGTCCGACTCATAGCGACCCTATGTACAGCAGATCCAAACACTTCCCAATTCTGTGCCAGGCACACAATCTTATTTAAGTTTAAGCCATTGTGGCAGACACTGTGTCAGTCCATCTGGTGGAGCGTTTCCCTCTTTTGCATTGACCTGCCATTCTCCCAAACATGATGTCTTTCTCTAGGGATTGATCTCTCCTAACTACATGTCCAAAATATGTAATGGCGGTCTGGCTATTCTTGCTTCCAAGGAGCACTCTAGTTAGACTTCTTCTAGGACAGATCTATTGGTTCTTTTGGCAGTCCAGGGTATATTCAATAGACATCTCCAGCACCACAATTCAAAAGCATCAATTCTTTTTCTGTCTCCCTTGTTCAAAGTCCAGCTTTCACAACCATGTGAAGCGACTGAAAATACCATAGCATGAGTCAGACGCACCTTTGTCTTCAATGTGCCATCTTTGCTTTTCAACATTCTAAAGAGATCTTTTGCCACAGCCTTTCCTAGAGCAATGCGTCTTTTGATTTCTTGACTGCTGCTTCCACAGGTGTTGATTTTAGAGCCAAGCAAAGCAAAATCTTGGACAACCTCAACTTTTTCTCCATTTGTCATGAAGTTGTGTGCTGACCCAGTCGTAAGGATTTTTGTTTTGTTGATGTTTAGTCATAACCCACATTGAAGGCTATGATCTTTGATCTTCATCAGTAAATGTTTTAAATCCTCTTCACTTTCAGCAAGCAGAGTTGTGTCATCTGCATAATGCAGGTTGTTAATGAATCTTCCTCCAATCTTGATGCCGCGTTCTTCCTCGTAAAGTCCAGCTTCTCGGATTATTTGCTCAGCGTATAAATTGAAGAGATAGGGTGAAAGTATACAGCCCTGACGCACACCTTTCTCAACTTTAAAGCAGGAAGTGTTTCCTTGTTCTATTCGAACAACTGCCTCCTGGTTCACATACAGATTTCTCATGAGCACAATTAGGTGTTCTGGTATTCCCATTTTCCGAAGTGTTATCCATAATTTATTATGATCTACACAGTCAAATGGGCTGGGATTTAGCTCAGTTGGTAGAATGCTGCGCTGCAGTCTCTGAGGTCCCAAGTTCAATTCCCAGCACCACAAAAATGGGAGAAGGGCCTAGCAATCCACTCCCAAGGCAATCCCGAAACAGCCATTGAAAACCCTATGAGGGTCGCTATGAGTCGGATACCTACTAGAGCGCACCTAACAACAACAACAACAACACAGTCAAATGCCTTTGCATAGTCAATAAAATATAGATAGACATCTTTCTGATATTCTCTACTTTCAGCTAATATCCACCTGACATCAGCAATGATGTCCCTGTTCCCCACCCTCTTCTGAATCCCACTTGATTTTCTGGTAATTCCTTGTCTATATACTGCTGCAGTCACTTTTGAATGATCTTTAGTAAAATTTTGCTTGTGTGTGATATTAATGATATTGTCTGATAGTTTGCACATTCAGTTGGATCCCCTTTTTTGGGAACAGGCACAAATATGGATCTCTTCCAGTCAGTTGGCCAAGTAGCTGTTTTCCAAATCTGTTGGCATAAACATGTTGACACCTCCAGTGCTGCATCTGGTTGTTGAAACATCTCTGTTGGTATCCCATCATTCTCTGGAGCCTTGTGTTTTGCCAGTTCTTTCAAGGCGGTTTCCACTTCATCCTTCAGTATCACTGGTTCCTCTTCATATGCAACCTCTTGGAATGGTTGGTCATCTACCAATTCTTTCTTGTATAATGACTCTGTGTATTCCTTCCATCTTCTTTTGATGTTTCCTGCATCAGTTAATATTTTCCATGTAGAATCTTTCACTACTGCCACTCGAGGCTTGAATTTTTTCTTCAGTTCCTTAAGCTAGAGAAACACAGAGCATGTTCTTCCCTTTTGGTTTTCTGCCTCCAGCTCTTTGCACATGTCATCATATTTGTTTTTGTCTTCTCCAGCTGCCTTTTGAAATCTTCTGTTTAGTTCCTTAACTTCATCATGTCTTCCTTTTAGTTTAACTGCTTGACGTTCAAGGGCAAGTTCCAGCATCTCTTTTGACATGTAATTTTCTTTTTTTCTTGTCTTTTTAATAACTTTTGCTTCCTTCTTAAATGATATCTTATATGTCATGCCACAACTTGTCTGGTCTCCTATCATTTGTGTCTAATGAATTAAACCTATTCTTGAGGTGGTCTCTGAACTCAGGTGGGATATACTCAAGGTCATAACGTGGCTCTCATATACTTGTTCTAATTTTCTTCAGCTTCAGTTTGAACTTGCATCCTCAAATACCCGTGTTCTGGGGGAGAGGGATGCTGGGACCAATCTTTGTGGCTACCAAGGAAAAACTGTACATGAATCCCACTTGGTAAAAACATTACCAGAAGCTAAGCACTGTGGCACACATCTGTAATCCGACTGACTCAGGAGGCAAAGGCAAGAGTCCAAGGCCAGAAGCAGCCTGTGTAATTTAGTGAGACCTTTAAAAAAGTAGAAGGGCGCAACCCAGTGGTAGAGCACTTGCAAAGTATGTGAGAGGCCCTAGGTTCAATACCCAGGTACCGCAAAAATAAAATAATTAATTTAATTAAATAAACTTATAAGAAACTGAGGCTAGGGGTGATTGCCAATAATACATGAAGCCCTGGATTCAATCCCTAATATCACAAGAAAAAAAGAAATGAAGCAAGGAAGGAGAAAAACCTTGTAAGAGTTCATACTAACATGAAGTATTTAGCAAATCCCTACAGCAAATATGAATGTGAGCATCACACCAGAGTAAGGAAAGTCACCTTAGCCCTGGTAAAATTGCACAGGCATGATATGGCCACCTTGGGAAACACAGGATCTATTAAGCAGACATTCTTGAAATGTGCCATCTTAGCCCAAGATTCCAAGGTTCAAATTAGATGAATGTAACTTATGTTACTCTTTGCAGTAAGTTAATATCAGATTTACTAATGTATCTATTGACCTGTATATCCTATGTTTGGAACAAAAGACTTTTGTGACAGTCAGGGTCCAGTTGGGAAAACAAAATTTAAAAAAATAAATTATTTAAACGTGATGGAAAACTAAAATAAATAGGGAACACCAAGAAACATAAATAACAAATACAGGAAGCAGCTTCCACTTCTAAGGCTGGAAAACAGAGAACAAGCTGGAGTGAGAAGAGCTAGCAAAACTGGAGGAGGAGCCCTGGGGAGCTGGTTCTTTTTCTTATTCTAAGGAAGGGGCACCACCAGGTTGTTGCTGGAGCTTCCAGAACCCTACAAAACTGGGGCCCAGAATAATTTTTCTTTTCTTCCTTTTTTTTTTTTTTTTTTCTGAGACATGGTCTCACTCTACAGCTGAGGCTAGCCTGGAACTTACCATGTCACCCAGGCTGGCCTTGAACTCGTGGTGATCCTCCTGTCTCAGCCTTCTGAATACTGTAATCACAGGCATGTGTCACCATGTCCAGCTTTCATTTTATTTTTTAAAATTTTCTTAACCTTCTCTTCCTTCCCCTCCCTCCTTTCCTTTTTTCCTCCCTTCCTTATCCTCCCCCGGCACCCACTCCCTGCCCTTGGATTACAGGCATTTGCCATCATACCCATCTTGGAGCTCAGAATTCTGCGGGGTGGCTGCTGCTGACACCCTGGGGCACACATAGAGGCTGTTTCTGGGAGTGTGGAAGGAACCTGGAGACTGATACAAATGCCACTGCCAGAGCAGAATATTACTACTGCAGGTCGTCAGGCTAGGAAGAGCAAGCAAACAGGCATGAACAAGGTCCTTTCTCCTGCCTCACCACCTTCCTGTATTCCTTTTTTTTTTTTTTTTTTTTTTTTTTTTTTTTTTTTTTTTTTTTTTTTTTTTTTTTTTTTTTTTTTTTTTTTTTTTTTTTTTGAGACAAGGTTTTTGCTAAATTACGTAGACTGCCTGTGGTCTCAAACTTGTGATCCTCCTGCCTCTGCCTCCCGAGTTGCTGGGATTTCAGGCATAGGCGACCGTGCCAGGCTCCTGTGTCCCTTCTTAATGACAGAACATAGTACTAACAAAAAAGAGTTATGATTTGCAGGTACCTGATGTTACAGAGCAGAAAAGTGTACTTTGAGCTGAGGATAGAGCACAGTTCTCAAGGACCTACATGATCTAGCCCCTGCCTACCTTTGTGGCCTGATCCCTTCCATATCCCCATCATACACTCAATTCCAATCACACTGGGTTTCATTTTGTTTCCCAACCACCTCTTTGCATTTGTACTTGCTATTCCCTCTACCTTCAAGTACATTTTCCCTTGGATGTTCTTTATTTAGGGTATAACCTACAGCCACCAATTCAAAGAGGATTTCTCTGACGTCACCAATGTAAAGAAACAGCCCTAAACCGGGCGCAGTGGCGCATGCCTGTAATCCCAGCGGTTTGGGAGGCGGAGGCAGGAGGATCGCAAGTTCGAGACCAGTGGCAGTCTGCGTAATTTAGTGAGACCCTGTCTCAGAAAAGTTAAAAAATGGGCTGAGGGCGCAGCTCAGTGGTCCAGCACTTGCAGAGCATGCGGGTGCTAGGCCCTGGGTTCAACCCCCGGTACTACAAAAAAACAAGAAAGAAAGAAACAGCCCTCTCCTTGTTCACTCATACTCTAATATCCCCTATTTTCATTTTCTTTGTAGCATTTATCACTATTTAAAATTACCTTTTAGTCTGGTGTGGTGGCTTGTGCCTGTAATCCCAGCACTCAGGACGCAGACGCAGTAAGGTTGTGAGTTTGGGGCCAGCCTGGGTTACACAGATTGTCTCAAAATAAAAAATAGAAAAGAGCTGGGGATGTAGCTCAGTAGCAGAGCTCTAGCCTACCACGTGTGAAACCCTGTGTTCAATCCCTTGGGCAGCAAGTGAGTTTCCTGTCTCTTTTACTCAATCTGTAAATATTGAACCAGCATCTTTGAGATTCTGGGAAGTTTACCTACTGACCCAGTAGTTGGGAGTTGTGCCCATGGGATCATAATATTGGAAGAACGGACTCTTTCAAAATCCCCTTTAAACCTAGGTATGAATGGATCAAGCTGCTGGAGGGGTCATGGTACGGAAGACGACAAAGTTCTGGGTCACCTAGACTTCCCAGGTCACAAGGAGAGGTCGGCGGGTCAAAGGTCGGGTTCCGGTCAAGCCTGAAAAAACACGGAAGTCCCAGATAGGGTCCTCTCTTCGCCGGAGCCTTCAGCCGCAAGACTTAGAGAATCCGAGGCGGAGTCTCGGCACAGGACGGGGAGGAGCCTGCGGCTCCCCAATGGCAGTTCGCGTGTCCTTCCACCTCAGCCAATCAGCGGCGGACGACGATCAAATTTAAACCCCCCTCCCACCTCCTCCGCCAGGACCTGTCCCAAAAGCGCTTGTAGAAAGTGAGGCCGCTGGCCACGCCCCCGGCTAGGAGGCAGGGAGAAGGGCGGGCTCTCCGCCCCAGCCCGCCTATCCCGACGGGCAGCACGCGGAGAGGCGGGTGGCGGCGCCAATCATGGGCAGCGGCTGGATCTCCGCGGAGTAGTTGGCTACAGTTGTTGCAACTTTTTTCGAAAGCTCGGTTTCCCGGGAGATCCCAGGCGGTGACAGAGCCGGGCCATGGCTAGAGGTATTTGCCCCGTGACCAGCGCACGGGCGACCGAGGCGGGAGTCGCGCTGGAGGGAGCCGGGGTGGCCGAGCGCGGCGGGGCGGCGCTGTTCTGCGGGAGCAGCGCGGGGGCCTGAGGGCGGGGACGCTCCCGCAGAACCTTCCCTGCCACCCCCTTCCCGGGGCCCCAGAAGCCCCTCCCACTGGCCTGCCTCGATTTCCCCTTTCTGAAGTGTGGGCGCCCTCTGGCTCGCCTCTGCAGAGGTCGCGGGTCCCCGTGTCACCGCTCGTTGGCAACTAAGGCTCGGGACCGCTCCGGGGAATGGTGGCTCTTTCCTGCGGGGCGGGCGGACGAGACTGTGTCCACTGTGGGACGGGAGTCTGTCGTCGCGGGAGGGGTGGCCCCAGGCAGGGCCGCAGATCGGTGCCCTCCACGCTAGGGAGCGTATCAGAGCCAACCTCGCACCAGGCTCCTCCTTTATCAAGCCCCGAGCCAGGCTCTGCGCCGCGGGGCGAAGCCGGGCCCCACTGGCCCATTTTGGGGTGAAGCGAGTCCCCTGGCGCCTCCCGAGGCCGCCCCTTGCCCCGAAGCTGGTCAGGACTTTGGCCCTCGGGGGATGGCGTGATGAGGTTGTGCAGCCCCGGGAGGCGATGTCTCTGCCTAGGTCCATCTACATATACTTAGTTTGCTGTCAGGACAGGGAAGCCCATGTTATGCGGCACAGAGATCTCCAGCCGCCGGGTATTTCCAGCCGCTGTGTCTCCTGCACACTAAAAGGGACCAAATACTTGAGCTTGACAGTTGAGCACAATTACTATTTTTATTTTTATTTTTTAATTTATTTAATTAGAGACAGGGTCTCACTATGTAGCCCGGGTTAGCCTCGAATTCGCGATCCATCTTCCTGCTTCAGTCTGTCTGGAGCTGGGATTTCTGCTGTACGTCACCGCACCCGGCTTTAGAATTACTATTTTTTAAAAAATAAGTTGGAATATTACATTTTTTTTTGAAATTCCAACTCATTGCGTGTTGGTAGGAATTTGCCTGAATGCAGTATACTTCCTAAAGCAGTAATAATGAATAAAATCATGATTCATTCAGCAAATATTTATTGGGTCCCTTTGTGTTCAAGTCCTGCACCGAATTGCATTATTTATTATCCCAGCCCTATAGGATCTTTTGGGACAAGATTTCCTCAGATTCTGATGAAGAAATAAAGCATAGTGAACTTCAAATTAGAGAGCTTCATAACTCTATTCACAGAGAAAATTAAGGCCAGCATTTTTCCATAGAACAGTGTTAAGCATATTTACTTTATCTAATTTGTTTGACAGGTTTTAACAAAATTATGGTTTCTTGGTTCATTTTCCCATCACCAAACCATTTAATTACCTGTTTCAAAAGTAGTGCACCAAAGAAAAGTTTTCTTTAATTAATCTATAGAGAGAAAGCTATTTATCATCAAATATTTAAAACATGGGAAAATAATAATTACCCTTGAGGACCAGGCAGTTTATTATCTCAGTTAATCTTTACAAATTGTTATTCGCATCTTTTAGAGGTAGAAGCTGAAGTCCAAAGTCACTGTCCAGATTGAGCTGTGCTATATCTTGCTTGTTCTGGTCTTCCTTTTTTTAGCCAAAGTAAAGGAGTTTCACAGCTTTTACCATGGCAGGCTTACAAGTTACTTTTATAATTCTTGGTTACTGATTCTCACTGTTACACTTGACCCCTAAATTAGTAGTTACCTGTTTCTTTGTTGTTGTTGTTGTTGTTGTTAGGTGCCATTGAGTCAGTGTCTGACTCAGTTTCCCTATGTACAACAGACAAAACACTATTGTCAGTGCTTCTCTGCTATTCATAGGATTTTCAATGGCTGATTGTGCTTTTTTTTTGGGGGGGGGGGAAGAGTGGGTTGCTGGGTCCTTCTCCCAAGCCTACGGCACCTGGTGTTCCCAGGTGGTCTCCTATCCAAGTCCTAACCAGGTCTGACCCTGCTTAGCTTCCGAGATCTGACAAGGTCAGACGCCACAGGGGTATGGCTGCAAATGTACCTGTTTCTTAGGTTTCATTAGATTGGATATTTAGAATTGTAAATACCAAGTCACTTACAGTACATCAAATAGAGTCAGGCTTTTTCTTCTAGAAAAACAGTCTTTGTTCCAGATTTGCAGTTCACTTTGAGATCCCTACTGGGTCACATGAACAGACTTCAGATACTAGGCAACTTCTCTCTGGCTTTGAAGTTTTATAGTCATGTAGATATTTACAAACAAAAGATATTATTATTTTATTCTTATTCTTATTTTTATATTTTAGTCTCAGTATGTAGCTCAAGCTGGCCTCAAATTTGAAATCCTCTTTCCTCAGCCTCACAAGGGCTGGGATTTCTGGTGTGTACCACCACGTTTGTTTGTTTGTTTGTTTGTTTGTTTTTGCAGTACTGGGGGTTGAACCCAGGGCCTCACGCCTGCATGCTCTGCAAGTGCTGGACCACTGAGCTGCGCCCTCAGCCCATTTTTTTAGTTTATTTGAGACAGGGTCTCACTAAATTACCAGACGGCCTCTGGTCTCGAACTTGCGATCCTCCTGCCTCCGCCTCCCAAGCCGCTGGGATTACAGGCGTGCGCCACCACGCCCGGCTCACCACGTATATTATTTTGAGGAAGATCCCTCCATTTACTTTTCTTCATTTCTTCTGCCACTGCCAAATGGCCCCCTGGGAATTGTTCTCCTTCTTTCTACTTTTGCCATGTCCAGTCCATTCTCCCTTAGCAGATAGTGTGGTCCCCAAGAATATAGATTTTTATCATGTGTCCCTCACTACTCTCTCCTTCCCTAACCTCCCCATTGCTCCTAGGATCAAATCCACAATTGTCACTGTGGCCTATAAGGTCCTACTGAATCCCTGTCCTTACTGGGCTCCTGCTGTCTTTATGTTCAGTACTGTGTCCTTAGCACAAAGCTGAGAACAAAGTAGGTATTCAATAAATGTTTGTTGAATTAGTGAATGAATCATTATGTTAGTGTTTGAATTCAAGAGAAGCAGTAATATGCATTCTTTGTAGTAAAGTACACTCATATAGCAGAACTAGATTCGGATTCCATCCAGTTCCACCCCTTCCTAGTCATAGGACTCTTAGACAAGTGATTCATCCATATCTATGAAATAGGAATAACAGTACCTTCTCATAAGTTGTTGGGAATTTTTAATCAAGTAATGCAATATTGGCTAGGTGTGGTGGCACACACCTATAATGCTAGCACTCAGAAGGTTAAATCAGGAGGATTATGAGTTCTAGGCCAGCCTGGGCTACATAGTGAGATCTTATCTCAAAAAAAAAAAAAGCAAAAAAAGAAAGCAATGTTTATTACAAGTTCTAACACATTATCAACATTCAATATTGTTGTTGTTAGGTGCTGTCAAGTCAAGTCTGACTCATAGTGACCCTCACAGGGTTTTCAATGGCTGATTGTTTCAGGATTGCTTCAGGAATGGATTGCCAAATCCTTCTGTTTTTTCAATGCTGGGGATCAAACTTGGGTCCTCAGAGAGTGTGGAGCAGCACTCTACCCACTGAGCTAAACCCCAGCCCCACCAACATTCAATAAGTGTTATTAGCAATATTGGTTGTTTTTTTTTTTACAGTATGTGGGGGACTTGAACGCAGGACCTTGCACATGCTGGGCAGGAGCTCAACCACTAAGCTGAACCCGCAGCCTCCTACTGCCCCTCTTTTATTTTTCATTTGAGACAGGGTCTTGCAACATTCATATTTCTGTGAGTTTTGTTTTGTTTTGGCTTGGTTTGATTTGATTTTGAGACAGGGTCTTTCTACATTACCCAGGCTTGTCTTGAACTTGTGATCTTCTTACCTCAGCCTCCTGAGTGGTGGGATTACAGGAATGTGTCACCACATCTAGTTCAAAAAGGGATTGTAGGGGTCTTTTTCTGTTTTCTTTTTGCTGTTTGTATTTTTGTGGTGTTGGGGATCAAACCCAGGCCTTTCATAAACTAGGCAGGTGCTCTACCACTGAGCTATATCCCCAGTCCTGTATTTCTGCAGAGAGATATATTTGTTATATACATACAAACATGCGCAGAGAAAGAAAAGACAATTTTGAAACTTACAGTGAATGGTTTGCATTTACATCTAGGTACTCAAGGTGCAGAATTAAGAGGAATGGATGCTAGACTTGTAATGGGTCCTCTGAATTTTGGGGCTAACGTTCAGTGAATGCTATAGCCATGAGCATGTGTGTGACAGGAGAAACAGATTAAAATAGTATGGGAAGTGGACAGGAAGGCCTGCTCCAAAGCCATGATTCCCATGGTAGTTTGGTAACAGACTGCAAAACCCATCTGGGCTGCACATGTAGAGATACTTCCACATGGTTTGACCTGGGTGTCAGCATGTTACTCAGGAACCCTCTTCCTCTTGGGGTCGTCTTGGATATTCAAGTGGGGTAGGCTCTGCAGAGGGCATGAGCAAAATGCTGTACCTCTCCGGAGTTAGTGATTGCAGTGGAACTCTGCCTTGAAGTATGCTAAAGCATGAGAGAATTTTGGAGACATTGTTCTATCATTTAAGCCTACTCAGTCTTATCCCTTCTAAAGGAAGAAAGGTGGAGGGGTGGCTACAGACAGCCATTTATGTGTAGGTGTTGGAAGCTGCCTGAGTATATTATGGAATGCAAGGGTCTTGGGGTTTTAACCCATAAAGGAACTTAAGCACCACACTGGAGAAGTGACTTGACTGTGGTCACAAAGTACCTCTGGGGCAAATACAGGGAGATAAACCTAGGCAGCAGAAGCTGGACACCTTGAAGTATCTTGTTTGCATCTATGACTTTGCACAAATCCAGTGCAGTGTTGGCAGAGGGCCCACAAGTCCTAGCAGCTACCGCACAACAGCGCAAGGCAGTGAGCTATGCAGAGACAGCCAGCAGAGTGACTGGAAGCCTGTCTACCTAGGGCATTTTCTCATGTGGGAGGGGGCAGGAGCACAAGATGACTTGCTAAACCCTTCAGCAACACCATTTTCTGCTTCCAACCTGTTTCCTCATCTCTAACTGACAAGGGTAGTGTCTAGAAGTGCAGTCTCCTGGGCTTGTTGGTTTGTCTAAGTTGTGTGAACTTGGCCAAGTTCCTCAATTCTCTAAGCCTCGGTTCCCCCATCTGTAGAAAGGAAATACTAGCGGTGTCCACCTCCATGCGGCTGTGGTGAGGTTTGAGGCTGCGTGTACAAGAGAAGCACCCAGCCAACTTATCATTACGACTCAGGGTTGGCTCCCCTGGGTCTCCTGCCAGCCACGTACAGACCTCCTAAGGTCAGCCACCTGGCCCGATCACTTCCTGGTTCTGGGGCCCTGGGAGGGTCTCCGCACGTCCCTTGAACGTCAGCATCTCCGTGGTACACCCGGGTCCCTACAGAGCCGGTCCCTAGGGCTTACGAGGGGCACTGCACACCCCCAGAAACCTCCGTGAGCACAGTCACCGCTGCGGATCTCGCCTGGCTCGGCCGGCGCTCCCAGAACGCCGGCCGAGAGACAGAGCCCGGCGGCGCGGCGGCTCAGCGGCCCGGCTGTCACCGCCTCGCTCCCCCTTGGGCCTCGCCGAGTGGCTGAGGGCGCGCGCGAGGGGGCGCGCCGGAGTCGGGATTCGCCGCGGCCGCGCGGCCCGCCCCGCGCCCTCCCCGCCGAGCCTCGCGGCGCCGCCCCCGCCAGTCCCCGCCCCGGGCCGGGAGCCGGACGGTGGGCGGCGGCGGCGGCGAGCGGGCAAGCGGGCGGGCGCGGAGGACGCGCCGCCTGCGCCTCGCTGCCTGCGTGCCTCGGTCGGGGCAGCGCGGGGCGGCCGCGGCCATGGGGGAAGGGGGCGCCGTGGGGCGCCGCCGGCCCTTTCCCGGGGCGCCGCGGCGGCGCTGGTGGCGGCGACAGCAGCAGCAGCAGCGGCAGCGGCAGCGCTGGTGGCCGGGCCGCGGCGGCGGCGGCGGCGAGGGCGAGGGCGCGGGGCGCACCGCCATGGGCCCGGCCGGGCTGCAGGTGGGTGTGTCGGGCCCGGCCGCGCGGGGCGGGCGGCGCGCGGGGCCCGACTGGCCCGAGCCGGGCGGCGGGAGGGGAGGCGGCGGCCGGGCCCCGGCTCCCGGCCCACCGCCTCGGGGCCTCGAAACATGGCTGCGGCGCCCGGCCCGGCGGCCCCGCTCCCCGCCCCGCCGCGCCCTGAGCGCCCCTCCCCGCTTCCCCGGGTCCCCTCTCCAGGCAGGAAGATGTCCAAGCCCCGCGCGGTGGAGGCGGCGGCGGCGGCGGCGGCGGTGGCAGCGACGGCCCCGGGCCCGGAGATGGTGGAGCGGAGGGGCCCGGGGAGGCCCCGCAGCGACGGGGTAAGCAGGACCCTTCCCGCACCCGGCCGCGAGCACGTGGGCGCACCCGGGCCCCGCCCGCACCGCCCCGGGGGACCCGCGGGGCCGCGGCTTCCTTTGCCGCCGCCTGGCTGGGAGTGGCGGCCGCGCTTGGCTCCGCCATGAGCCTGGCCTGCGCCCGACCTCGGAAAAGTTTGACTGTGGCCCTCGGGGCGTGCTGGGCCTGCCCGGGGCCCTCGGAGCCGCGGTGTGGCCGGCTGGTGGCCGGCAGCTTGCGGGGCAGCGCGGCTCCGCATTGTTTCTGGGGAAGCCCTCCTCCGGGTGCTCGCCCGGAAGAGGGGCCCCGCACCCAGGGACACCGCAGTGACCCGTGCCGCCCGCAGTCCCGCCCACTGCTGGTGACACTAAGTTGCGGTGGGCAGTGGGGTGACCACCCGACACGCGCGGGCCTGTGTGGCCTGTCGCCTCTGCATTCGGCAGCCTCCCCCATCTTCCTAAGAGAACTCCTCCAACCACAGTGCTAGGAGGTGTTGGGCTGCAGTGGTTTCAGGGGGGCCGGGCTTGAGTGCAGAAGGCCTGGGCGGTGCTGACGAGCCCTCCCAGCTGGCCTCAGTTCCCCGAGGCCTGTTTCTAAGCTAGAGTCGCTGCCTGCCGCCAGCCAGCCAGCCAGCCAGCCGGGGGGAGTTCACTCCTCACTCAGCCCAGCCCTTCAGATTCCCAGTGAGTTTGGGGTCGATCCGACCTCCCTCCTGCTAGTAGGTTAGCTCCTTCCTATACAGACCTTCCTGTACCAGCTTGACCTCCTGCTGGCCAGATGTCCCCAGAGTGACCAGGAGTAGAGGCCATATGTTTCAGAAACCTTTGACTTGGACCTGGGGGATTCCAAACTTGTCCGTGCTCCCCTGGGAGCCCAGTCGTGGAGAGAGAGCGTTCTATCTTTTGTCTTTTAGCTTGTCATTTCCCCCCTCCCTGTAAATGCTATGGGATCTTACTGTTTTTTGAGTCTTTTTCAGAATATGCGTTTGTCTTTTTAGGAGAACGTGTTTGCCGGGCAATCAAAGATCTATTCCTACATGAGCCCGAACAAATGTTCTGGAATGCGTTCCCCCCTTCAGGAAGAGAACTCAGTTGCACATCACGAAGTCAGATGCCAGGGGAAGCCATTAGCTGGAATCTACCGGAAACGAGAAGGTAAGCCCTAGCATGGCCCCATTTGGACCCCTGGCTGATCTGCTTGCAAAAGCCTCTCCGCAGAGCACATGTGTTACATATCTATCCAGCCATTCCAGACACAAGGGTGAGATTTGAACAGCATTCATCTCACTGCTAAGAAATAAACACAGGAGAAACAAGTAGCCTGTCCCAGGGTGTGTGCTTTGTTGGTCTGACAGGTTCTCCCTGCTTACAGAAGAGGTAGTATGTCCTTCAGGAACATCTTGCCATGTTGCAAAAATAACACACCTGGCCTGCAATTAGAGAGGCTTGCAAGTGCTGAAAAGGCAGAAATAGTCCAGATTTTACGGACTAGGCAACTGCAATGTGGGATGAATGCAGAGGATTGACTTCCTTCCCTTTTATGGAGGGTACTTACCCCATTTCTAAAGTTTCTTTCTGTTCAGGTCTTCCACATTACTCTCTGAAGCAGCATGTTCTGCAGTGAGATTTGGGAGTTAAAATATTGAGTGATGGCTGGGGCCATAGCTCAGTTACAGAGCACTAGTGTGTGTGAGATTGTGCGTTTGATCCCCAGCACTGCCAGAAACAGCAAAATGGCAGGGTTAGTGAAAATTCTATCTGGCCCTGCAACCGAGGTGAACCCTTTAAGAATCTTCTTCTCACCCAGATATTGTCTTGAAAGCTTCAGTGTGGCTATGAGTTCTCCTGAGCTCGCTGCAGTCCTTCCTAATAAAATCTCGGGTGCCAGAGCAGAGCCTCTGGCTGTTAGCAGCTCCGTAGGAGAAAGCCTTGTATTCATTGGCAGAAGGGGATGGAAGGGGTGAGGTAGCCCGACCTCTGGGGCCAGAGCTGAGAGCCAGGGCTGGGGAAGCCCGGTGCAGAGGGCAGGAGCCCACCCTTGGCTTGATTTCTACCAGGGAGCATACAACAATATTACTTCTTTCCATTTCAAAACAACTTAGGTTCTAGTCCTAACTCTGCCCCTGGGAGGGAAGGAATTTGGGAGGGTTGCTACTCTTTTGTGAGCCTTGGTTGTCTCACCTCTCAGTTGGTAGAGAGGAGAGTCCTGTCTCACCAGTAGGACTTTGTGGAGGGTCAATCACAGCATGGAAGCAGAAGGTCTCTGTGACACACTCTAGATGCCAGCTCTCCCCTCACTGCTGGCACCCCATCCTTGCCCATCCTTGTACCTGTAGCTCTTAGGATGGTACCTGCCATTCAGGCACAAGGAAAGGGCGTTCTCTGTACAGGGGGCCAGCCAATCTTGCATTCTTTTTGGAATGGGGCAGAATGCCTATTGTCCCAAATGGTGATGGGGTATACAAAGTAGTTTATTCAGCTGGGTACAGTGGCACACACCTCTATCCCAATGCCTGGGGAGGCTGAGGCAAGAGGATCGAGAATATGAGACCAAAGGCAGCCTGTGTAACTTAACAAGACCCTGACTCAAGATAAAAAATTAAAAAATGGGCTTGGGGAGCATCCCAGTGGTAGGGTGCTTACATAGTATGTGTGAGGCCCTGGGTTCAACCCCCAAGTGCTGAGAGGAAAAAAACAAACAAAGCAAGCTATTTCATTTGGCTCATAGTGTCAATAAATGGCAGTCATTAGAATTTGGGGTCAGATGTAATTTGGAGACCCCAAGAGCCATCCTTTAACCACTGTTTGTGCCATGCCATAGACTGACCTCACAGGTGGTATTCACGGACAGCACACTCCTAGGGTTATATCTGCTGTCTTGGCTCAGTACCCTCTGGTTACACCCAAGAAGCCATAAAAATAAGGGGGTGAGCATGATCTGGTTCCTTTTGATGTGTGTATTTTTCTCTTTTGCTTATTGAACTGAATTCACGTATCATAAAGTTTATTTGTTGTTATTGTTGTTTTTTATTTTTTTGAGGTACTGGGGATTGACCCATGGCTTAAGCGAGGCAAGTGCTCTACTACTGAGCCCAACTTTATCATTTTAATGTATACAACTCAGTGGTTCTTAGTATGTCCACAGAGTTGTACAGCCATTACCACTGTCTTAATTCCAGAACATTGTCATCACCCCAAAAAGAAACCATACCCATTAGGAGTCACTTACCCTTTCCTATGCCCCACAACCCCAGACTGCCATTAAACTACTTTCTGTCTCTATGGCTTCACCCATTGTGGACATTTCATACAAACACAGTTGCACATTATGTAGTCTTTTATGTTTGGCCCCGTTTCCTTAATGTGATGTTTTCAAGGTTCGTCCGTGTGTGGTGGTTCAGTGCTTTGTTCCTTTTCATGGCTGAATCATATTCTGTTGTGTGGATAGACCACATTCTTTCTAACCATTCATCTGTTGATGGACATTTGGATTGTTCATCCTCTTGGGCTATTATGAATAAGCTGCCATATTCACATACAGATTTTTATGTGGACGTGTGTTTTTAATTCTCTCGAGTAGATGCCTAAGTGGAATTGCTGGGTCATATTGTAATGCTATGTTTAACTTCCTGAGGAACTGCCAAACTGTTTTCCAAAGTGGCTGCACCATCTTACATTCCTAACAGTAGTGTAGTATTTACTTATTTTGAAATGTAGACCATTAAAAAAAATAATAAAGCAAATAGTTCACCAGCACTGGGGTTGTTTCCACACTGTTATCAGTAATGCCATTTGCAGGGTGCCTCATGATACGCCCCAGGCTGCCCAGGCAGCATGTGGAGAACTGCAAGCAGGGGAATCTGTTTACCTAAGAGTCTGCACGCTAGGCAGTGCCTAGGGAAAAGTTTCAGCTTTGTCTATTCTCTCCTGCCTATCAGCACTAGCCCCAGCTTTAAGAACTGAGCTTATTTTCTTGGGTTTGAGGCCCAGGTCCAGAAAGCTGCTGATCAAGCGCTTGTGCCATGTTGCTGTCACCAGTGCTATGTCTCCCAGTCTCTCTCCCACATCCAGACACAAAAGCCCAAATCCTCTGCCCAGTCTATTGGTCAAAGGGAGAAGCAGGCACTTGAATGGGGACACGAGCACATCAGGCCCCGAACACTATTGCCTAACACTCCCACAATCCTCTCTTAGTAGCCTACTCCATAATACAGATGATGTAGCACGGGCAGTGGCACATGCCTGCAATCTCAGGACTCAAGAGACTGAGAAGGGAGGATCACGAGTTTGAGGCCAGAGGCAGCCTACCTAACTTAGCAAGACCTCAACTGAAAATGAAAATTAAAAAATGGGCTGGAAGTGCAGCCCAGTGGCAGAATGCTTGAAAAAGTATGTGTGAGGCCCTAGATGTTACCCCAAAGGACCACCAAAAACAAAAAAAAATTACAGGTGATGTCTAGAAATGGGGATACAAAACACAGAATGCTTTTCTTATCCCTGCTGTAGAGAAAAGAAATGCTGGGAACGTGATACGAAATGCTATGAAATCCGAGGAACAGAAGGTCAAAGACGCCAGGAGAGGTCCCCTGGCACCTTTTCCAAACCAAAAACCCGAAGTAGCAGAACCTCCAAAAACTCCACCCTCGTCGTGTGATCCTACCAATGCAGCCATTGCCAAGCAAGCCCTGAAAAAGCCCCTCAAGGGCAAACAGGCCCCTCGGAAAAAGTAAGTCCCCTGGAGCCCTCCTGCCAAGCAGGGCAGTTCAGTTCGTGGGCCCCAGAGCCTACAGAGGCACCCCTGGGTTTAAGCAGCCCACTTCTCAGCCTCGCTCGCAGAGGCTCATCCCTTGAGTCACTCTGAGGTCATTTGTCAGCAGCTCAGTGCACTGTGTCCAGAGTTCAAGGCCTCCCCTTCCTGCCCGTCCCCAGCCCCTCTGAGCAGGTGAGCTGTTGCACTCAGGCCCCAGGGGGCAGAGGTGTCTAAGCGCTGTTTCCACCTGAGGGTGGAAGCCTAGGGGTGGAGCCTAGGGGTATACGAGGGACTTCTGTCCTGACTGTTCCCCTCTCTTTCTTTCTCACCCAGAGCTCAAGGGAAAACGCAACAGAATCGCAAACTCACGGACTTCTATCCCGTACGAAGGAGCTCCAGGAAGAGCAAAGCAGAGCTGCAGGTAGCGTCGCTTGTTGAGTTCCAGCTCTTGGAGGGGCAAGGGTGGCCCATGGGTCATGCTCAGCCTGCCCTTCTTGAGCCTGCTCCGTGTCGTCCTGGGAAGTGTCTTGGCCTCTCTGGCCTCGGTTTTCCCCTCCCTCTTATAAGGAGCATCACAAAGCTCCCTCTGCCTTCCTGAGTGGGTCCCCAGGATGCTGGTTAAGGTGCCTCTGAGGAGGAGCCTTGTAACCTGTAGCTCTTGACATGGAGAGCCAGGTGCTATTGATTTTCCAGGATCTGTTGGCGGGGCCATTTGAAGCCTGGGACCATGGGAAGGGCTGCCTGTTCTGTCAGGGGCTAGGTTTGTCTTCAGTCTGGCTATTTCCATATCGTCGCTTAGGGTGGGAGAGAGTAGTGACTTGGAACTACTTACTGGTTGTACAAGCACAGGGCACTCACCCTTTCTATACCTGGGCTGCCCTGTCTGTAAAATGGGAAGGAAAAGGAGTACTGGTGGGATTATTGTGAGGATTAAAGAAATGGATTCAGACTGGGCTTGGTGGCGCACACCTGTAATCCCAGCGACTTGGGAGGCTGAGGCTGGAGGATGGCAAGTTGGAGGCCAGAGGCAGCCTGTGTAATTTAGTGAGGCTTTGTCTCAAGACGAAAAACAAAAAACAGGCTAGGGGTGGGGCCCAGTGGTAGAGGCCTTGTCTAGCATGTGTATGGCCCTGGGTTCAATCTCTAGCACCACAAAAAAAAAAAAGAGGGGAGAGGCTCACATATGTAAGACACGTAAAAACACGCCTAGCACCAGAACTTCACAGTGCATCTGAATCCTAAACCCATTCCACTTTAAGCATCTTTTAAATTTTTCTGAACTCCAACCTGGTTCCCCAAGTTTGGGTTTAGGTTCAGAAAAAAATTTTTAAGTGCTTGAACCAGAACGGGTTCAGGTTCATTTTGAAGCCCTGCCTGGCACAAAGTAAGGGCTAGTTAGCTGTGACCAGTGTCCCCATTGCTTCCCAGAGTGGTTGCCTTCCAAGGTTTCCTTCTGCCCATCCCACCTGGGAACATGCAGGCCAGAGTAGAGAACCCAGGCAGAACGGCCACCGGCCTGTACGTCTCCAGTGCTGCATGGCTGGGTGCTGCATGGAACTGGGCCTGGTGTGGGAGGGTGTGGCTATTGCCCGTCTCTTCCAGAACCCCAGGACAGAGCCAGGTCTTTCCTCCCTGTCCCTTTGGGATGGCAGGGGCAGCCCCTCACTCTCCCACCCCCCATCTGAACTCTGGGTGCTCAGGGTTGCCCCTCACAGACCTGAGGGGACCCCAGCCTGGATAGTTTTAAACTCCTTTAGGCTGGTTATGTTAAATCCATAGTGTGGATACAGAGAGCCAGCACATGCCCTCATTTCCTTTTAATTGATGAGGCTTTATTTGAACAACAACAACAGACATAAACACTGGAAAGGGGTCCATTCTGCCCCCTGCCCCACCCCAGTGCAGCTTTGCCTTTATTTCTGGAAAGGCAGTGTCTTTCAGCCAAGAATGAGCTGTTATGAAACACTGGCCGGCAGTGGGAGGCTGTGCTAGGTCACTGTCAAAGGCAGCACTGCAGAGGAGAGGATGTGCCAGGCCACAGAACCCAGGCCTCCTCCCAGCCGGCCTGGAGCCATGGCGTGCCACCCAGGGAGCAGCAGAGCTTCCCTTGTTAAGGACAAGCCAGGGCTCTTGAGCCTGAGAAAAGGTTGCAGGGAATGTGATATGGGGAGGGAAGTCACCCTGCCTCCCTGAGGCTTGGGCTGCAGGCGCAGAGAGCTCGCCATGTTCTTGGACTAGGAGCCAGCAGTGAGCAGAAGCCACACCACACCCCTTGCTGTTTGTGTTGGCTCTGCTGAGCGGCCACTGGGCGCACGGCTGCTGACCATGGCAGTGAGCCTGCTGTTGGCCATGGCAGTAAGACTGTCGCTGCCTGGGATGATGTGGCAATTGCCGGCAGGGTGTATATTCTCTTAACTGCAGAGAGAAAGCCCAAGGGCGTGGTGCCTGGGCCTGTCTGGAGCCCCACATTGTCCTGGCTTAATTCCCCTTCCAGGTGGTGGGTAGAAAGAGGCTGTGGTTGGCCTGATGGTCTGGAGTAAAGCTGAAATGCCAAGCTTTCAGAAACCTCACTGCATCTGAAGACAGTGGGCGGGGTGAGGTCGGATCCAGGGTCTGGGTCCAGGTCCAGGCCAGGAGGTTGGGAGGAGCCTGGGCTGCAGGGTTCAGGCACCAGAAGGGTCTTGGGGCCCCTTTGTGCTGCACTGCAAGACCCTTCAGCTGGCTGGGCCATGGGTGAGGTAGCAGCCACACTAGGACAGGAGCTGCAGCTGTTGGCCACGCCCTGGCCTCCTGGTCCCCAGCCCAGCCCCAGGGCCTGACATATGGAACAGCTGCTGATCCCACCTGGGGACTCCCAGCTCCTTCCTGTTCACAAGCCCTCATCAGCCTCACACTCTGACTCCCTGGCCCTGTGTCTCCTCTGCTCTGCTCAGCTTGGCTCCTCCAGGTCATGTTCAGTCCCAGCAGGAAAATTCCCAGTCACCTATCCCAGTTTTCCTGCACCTGTTCCCATTTACAAAGCCCATTGTCCTCACCCCTCTGTACCTTACGAATAATTAATTGTGCACCAACAGGCGTGGGGGGCGCTTTGAGGGCTCATTCCTTGCCACTGTCCTTGCTAGGAGATTCCACAGTAGTTGAGCTCCGGCCCCTGTACCCATGAAGCTTACATAAGGGCAGGGAGTGATCAGCGGTTAAACCTGGAAGGGCAATGGCACTTGGGACAGCTCTTGCATACTGACGGAAGAAGACAGAACAGCCTGTTGGAGTGCAGAGCAAGCGTCCCGCAGCCCCGCTAGGCAGGCAGGTTTCTCTGAGAAAGTGGGCTTGGACACAGCCCTGAAGGATGGGCGGAAGCCAGCCAAATGGACTGGGGAGAAGACCACTGTGGGCTGGCCTGAGGCCGGAACAGGTGTAGCCTTTCAGAAGAGCCAGCCCTGGGGCTGGAGGGTGGGAGCAAGGACGAGGGCGGTGCTGAGGCTGAGAAGGTCCAATTTGTTTCCTGCAGAACCTCACATCTGTGTACAAAAAATCCGGGATTTTATCTTAGTGTTGAGAAGCTAGGGGAAACCTTTTGATTTTCTCCTCCTCTTCCTCCTCCTCCTTTTTTTTTTTTTTTTTTTTTGTACAGAACTGGGCAGTTGAACCCAGGGCCTCACGGGTGCTTTTGCAAGTGCTATCCCACTGGGCCGCACCCCAAGCCCACTTTTCACTTTTTATATTGAGACAGAATCTCATTGGGTTATACAGGCTGCCTCTGGCCTTGAACCTGCAATCCCCCTGCCTCGACTTCCCATAAATTGAGATTTATAGAAAAGTTGCAAAGGTAATCTGGAGAGTTCCCATAGACTCATTACCCAGCCTGTCCCACGGTCAGCAGCTCCAGCTCGGGTGCTATTTGTCACTACTAAGGAACCAGCACAGATGCTGACCACTGAGGACCAATATGAGAGTGACATGATCTCTTTGACATTCCCCAAAGACCCCTCTGCTGCTGGCGGACCAGGCAGGGGCTGCTGTGGCTGTCGAGGCAGGCACAGGTGTGGCTGCGGTGGGAGCAGCATTAGACATGGAGAGTAGGCAGCTAGACTTGGGGTTGCCTGAGAGACTGCAGAGACCTGGTCTCCAGTACCCAGCACCTCCAGCATACCTCTCAGGGTCTGCACAAACCAAGCTGGTTGCAGGCCTATGTGGGGAGGGGCTGAGCTCAGCACAAGTGAGGCTGCCCACAGATGTCATCTGTCCAGTTAGGTAGAGGTCAGTGCTGGCTTGGGGCTTCTGCTCTGGCTTGGCCTAGCTCTCTTTTGCTCTCTAGGCTGCTGTGCCCTGAGAGCACAGTGGGACCCTGCGTTAGGTAGAGGGGAGAACGCAGGGGGAAACTGCCCCATGAGAGAGAGCAGACTGGGAGGGTCCACTCCACGGCTCCTCCATTTGGGCTGCACTGGCCTTCTAGCGTGAAGGCCCTCTTCTCATCAGGCAGCAGCTCCTATAGAGGTGCAGCTCAGAGGTCTAAGCAGAAACATCAGGCAGGAGGGATGTGGAGCCCACCTAGCTCATCTGAAGGGCAAAGCCTCTAATCTTCAGACTCACCATCCTCCTGTCTCCTCCTTTCCCAGATGGGGATTATAGGCATGCACTACCACACCTGGCTGATTTGAACATGTTTTTAACATGCTACACAGTCTGGGGGGGCTGGGATTTAGCTCAGTTGGTAGAGTGCCGCTCTGCACTCTCTGAGGTTCCAAGTTCGATTCCTAGCACCACAAAAATGGAAGAAGGACATGGCAATCCACTCCCGAGGCAATCCTGAAACAATCAGCCATTGAAAACCCTATGAGGGTTGTCAAGAGTCAGACATGACTCGATGGCACCTAACACCACCACCACCACCGGCTGAGTGTGGTGGCACATGCCTGTTAGCCATCTACTCTCCAGGTTGAGGCAGTAGGATCACAAGTTTGAAGCCTGCCTGGACTTTGTAGCAAGATCAAGACCAGCCCTGGATGCCTTGGTGAGACTGTCTTAAAATAAAAAGTAAAAAAAGGGCTGAGGATGTAGCTCAGCCGGAGAGAAGTAAATAAATCAATAAAATGTGACACAGGCAAAACATGTCTAAAGGCCCTGGATCAGTCCGCTTTCTGTTACTAAAACAAATATCTGAGCTAAACAACTTATGAAGGGAAAAGGTTTATTGTGCATCACGGTTCTGAGGTTTCAGTCTGTGGTCAGTTGGCCCTCTGTTGCTTTGGGTGAGGCAGCACATGGCGGAAGTGTCTATCAGCAAAACTTCTTACCTCATGGCCAGGAAGTGAAAGAGAGAGGAAAAGTCTCCAGTCGCAGTGTCCTTTCAAAGGCATGGCCCCAGTGACTGAAAGACCCCTACCAGCCCCCACCTCTTAAAGGTCCCCCCACCTCCAAATTACACCACCCTGAGGACCAGCTTTTAGCACATGGACCTCTGGGAGACACTTATGATCCAAAGTAGCCAGACATTGTGATACATACCTGTAATCCTAGCACTAGGGAGGCTAAGGCAGGAGGGTCATGAGTTAGAGGACAGCCTAGGCTACTTAGCGAGTTGCAGTCTCAAAACAAGCAAACACACACACACAAGAAAGATCCAGACTACCCTTGGGCCAACACCAAGTCCCTCTTGCCCCAGGTGACACTGGATTCAGGTGACAGATTGCCCACAACAGATGGGCAATGAGAAAAGGAGGAGTGCTTGGGGCTTTAGCCACAGGTGGCTGATG
Source organism: Pedetes capensis (assembly GCA_007922755.1). NCBI lineage: Eukaryota > Metazoa > Chordata > Mammalia > Rodentia > Pedetidae > Pedetes > Pedetes capensis. Next base: position 74,869 of record VMDO01004804.1, on the reverse strand, counting down.
CCATGGAGGCCACCTCTGGCCCCATGGCGTGGTGGGAGTGAATGCTGACGCTGTTCTTTTCCTCCCTCTCCACCCAGTCTGAAGAAAGGAAAAGAATAGATAAGCTGATTGAAAGTGGAAAAGAAGAAGGCATGAAGGTAAGGGACGGTGCCACTGCACCACAGCCAGGCTACAGGCTCACCTGTGGCTGAGAGTGGCCACTATGTTGCCTTAATCTTGGAATTGGTCACTGATGATTCGGATGCCATTAAGTTGTCAAAAAGCTGCATGGAAAAAATGTCTCATGAAGGGAACATAAATAAGCTTTGTACAAAGTGAATGTTATTTTGGGACTTTTTTTTTTTTTTTTTTTTTTTTTTTTTTTTTTTTTTTTTTTTTTTTTTTTTTTTTTTTTTTTTTTTTTTTTTTTTTTTTTTTTTTTTGGTACTGGAGGTTGAACCCAGGGCCTCGTGCTTGCATGCTTTGCAAGTGCTGGACCACTGAGCTGCACCCCCAGCCCATTTTTTTACTTTTTAAGACAGGGTCTCACTAAGTTACACAGACTGCCTCTGGTCTCGAACTTGCAGTCCTCCTGCCTCTGCCTCCGGAGCTGCTGGGATTACAGGCATGCACCACCGTGCCCGGCTTCAGCCCATTTTTTATTTTGTTTTTTTTGTGGTACTGGGGGTTGAACCCAGGGCCTTGGGCTTGCATGCTTTGTAAGTGCTGGACCACTGCGCTGCACCCCCAGCCTTTTTACTTTTTGATACAGTGTCTCGCCAAATTACACAGACTACCTCTGGTCTCGAACTTTCGATCCTCCAATCCTCCTGCCTCCGCCTCCCAAGCCACTGGGATTACAGGCATGTGCCACCCCATTTTTTATTTTATGTATTTGTTTGTTTATTTACTTATTTGGTACTTTGGCATTGAACCCAGGGCCTTGTACATACTTTGTAAGTGCTCTACCTCTGGGCTGTAGCCCAGCCCATTTTTTGCTTTTTAAGACAAGGTCTCACTGTTACATGGGCTGCCTCTGGCCTTGAATTTGTGATCCTCCACCCTCTGCCTCCTGAGTTGCTGGGATGACAGGCGTGTGCCACAATGCCTAGCCTCAGACACTTTTTTAAAAATTGTGGTAAAATACCCGCGACATAACATTTACCATTTAAAGTCTACAATTCAGTGACATTTAGTGTATTCACAGTATTGTGCAACCCTCATCCCTAAATCCAGAACTGTCTCATTTTGCCACAAGGAAAACTTGTACATGTGAGCAGTCATTCCCACCCTCCCCCTAAACCCCTGGGAAACCCAGTCTGCTCTCTGTCTTTATGGGTGTGTCTCTTCTCTTCGTGGGTTTTTTTTTTTTTTTTTTTTATGCCATACTGGGGGCTGAACCCAGGTCCTCACGCCTGCATGCTTTGCAAGTACTGGACCACTGAGCTGTGCCCCCAGCCCATTTTTTCTACTTTTTGAGACAGGGTCTTGCTAAGTTACACAGACTGCCTCTGGTCTTGAACTTGCAATCCTCCTGCCTCCACCTCCCGAGCCGCTGGGATTGCAGGTGTGCGCCACTGCACCCGGCGTGATTGGTTGGTTTTTAAAATTTGTCTTGGTGCTAAGGATTAAGCCCAGGGCTTGGCACATGCTAAACACAAACTCTATCACCAAGCTGCACTCCCAGCCCTCTCCTGATGTATTTCAGACATGCTCGATTGGGTGAGAGGGGAGTACCTCTCCAGAGTGCAGTGGCCAGGTGGGTCTGGAGTGTGGGCTGGGGGTCAGAAAGCTTCCATTTCACCTCCCACTTAGGAGGATTTGAGCCTGGAGCAGCCGCCCTCCAACTCCATGGGTAGCAAAGTAGGAAGAAACACCACAGGGCACATGATGGGTTTCAGGAGAGACTGGCGCCCTGGGCTCTATTCCTCATCCAGAGTGCAGAGCCTCGTCCCCTCAATACCACTTCCCCATTGTGTGGCCATGGACCTTTGGCTGTTCTCTCTAAGTCTCAGTTTCCTCATCTGCAAAATGGGGCACCACACATCTTGCAGCTGAGGGAACAGCGCTCTGCAGATGGACATAAAGGAGCTCTGCAGGGTGTGCGAGGGAGCTAAAGCCAGCTGTGGCAATGGTTGCACAACCGTATGCACTTAGTAAAACCCATCAAGCCATGCACATAAGATGAATGGATCTTCATTTTTTACCTCGATAAAGCTAATAAAGAATGAGGTACAAGGCCCTAGGCCCCAGGAAGCCTGCTCTGCCTGGTGGCACCTGTCAGCATTCTAAACCAACACTCCAATCCCCTCCTGACAGATCGACCTCATTGATGGCAAAGGCAGGGGTGTGATCGCCACCAAGAAGTTCTCCCGGGGTGACTTTGTGGTGGAATACCACGGGGACCTCATTGAGATCACAGACGCCAGGAAGCGAGAGGCTGTGTATGCACAGGACCCTTCCACAGGCTGCTACATGTACTATTTTCAGTATCTGAGCAAAACCTACTGGTAAGTGCAAGTTGGGCAGGGGACAAGCTCTTCCCTACCACCCCCTTGACCATATATTTGGCATCAGAGTTGGCCTGGATGCCGTTTCACAGACTCTGAACCAGAGGTGGGCTTGTCCCACGCATACTTGCTGGGTAGCTCATCGGCCTCCCCTCCTCAGGGCAGTTAGCCCGCTGCTCTGTAAAGTGCTCATTGCTCTTTCCAGGCTGTGGCCAGTGATGGTGGAGTTTGTTGTTGTTTTGGCGGTTTTTTTGGTCCATTTACGTATTTTGCAAAACTCTTATAGTTGCCTCCCCTGCCTCCATAAAGAACCCTTGGATTCTGTCCTGAAGCCCCCTACCTGGGGCCTCTCTGGGCTCTCAAAAACAGGTTTTTAAAATTGAATTGCCTCCGCCAAAATGTGCCTGCATATGGACATGCCCCCAAACTGGAGATGTTGTGGGAGCCCCTTTATCCACTCCCTCTCCCGGCCCTCCCTCCCTGCCAGCGTGGATGCCACCCGAGAGACAAACCGCCTGGGGAGGCTGATCAATCACAGCAAGTGTGGGAACTGCCAAACCAAACTGCACGACATCGATGGCGTGCCCCACCTCATCCTCGTGGCCTCCCGTGACATCGCGGCCGGCGAGGAGCTGCTGTACGACTATGGTGACCGCAGCAAGGCGTCCATCGAGGCCTATCCATGGCTGAAGCACTAGCCGCCCATGCCCCTCCTCGGAGGACACAGTGCCCGCAGGGGGAAGGGGTCTTCTTTTTACCCACGTAACCTTAGCGATGACGTGAGCTGTTTTTAAAAAGTATATTAAGATGCCTTTTCACTGTAGTATTTAAATATCTGTTGCAGGTTTCCAAGGTGGACCGGAACAGATGGCCTTATATTACCAAAACTTTTATATTCTAGTTGTTTTTGTACCTTTTTTGCATACAAGTCAAACGTTTGTGCTTCCCGTGCATGCAGTCCAAGACTCGGCACAGGTTTTAGAGGAAAGAGGCAAACATGAACTAGGAAGCCGGGCGAGTCTCTGCCTCTGGTGGAAGGGCTGAGGCTCCCCCGCACCTCACTGCACCGCACCTCCCCCGCGTGTGGCGTCCAGGCACCAGCGCACCCCTGCCTCCCATGCCCGGCCTGGATGGGATTCTCCAAGCTCTTGTTCTCACCTCTCCACAGGTGCACATTGAAGTGTATGAATATTTTTTAAAAAGGTCTCCCAGTAAGCTAGTCTTCCCCTCTGCTTTCTCGAAAGCTCACTGACCCCGCAGCCTGTAGGCTCGAGGCAGGCACAGATTCTCTTCCACAGGCTGCCGCTTTTCCAGGCACCTCAAAGCATCAGGGTGGGTAATCAAACTCGAGACCGGCCGGGAAAAGCATCCTCCCCTGCCCCGCCAGGGCAGGGTTTCCTGAAACTGGGTTAATTCTTTATAAAAATGTGAACACTGAATTTATTTTAAAGAGAAAAATAATAAAAATCAAAAAACCAAAAAAATTTACAAAAAAAAAAAAAAAAAAACCACAGAAAACAACTTACATGTATATAAGTCTTGAAGTGCGTGAAGTGGCTGGGGTTTTTTTTGGATGGGGATTTTATTTAGTTTTGTTTTTATAGAGGAGATTTGAGATGGTACTCTATTCTAATCAAAAATAAAGTTTTGTAGTGGGACCAGAAATTACTTACTCAATACCCCCACCCACACACCCAATTCTACTGGGTTGAAAGTTCCCGACCTTCTGCCGGACCCTGTCAAGGACTTCTGTCAGACAGCCTGGTTCCCTTCCTGTGAAGACCCACAAGGTGAGGTGTGAGGCTGCGAGCTGAGGACCCCTGTCCCAGCCACCTCCAGCCTCAGAAAGGCACCAGGTATGGAGCAGAGCCAACAGGGGCGGGTGGCCAGGGAGCCAGGATGAGGCTCAAGTTTTCCCCTGGAATGTGGTAACAGGAGGAATAGGTGGCTTCCTCCTCCTCTAGGGGGTCCCAAGTCTCACTATTCAGTCAGGAGGGCTGGGGCTAAGGACCTGGGACCTGCGGGTTCCTGCCCATCCTGGCCCCAGGCAAGGATGCATGGAGACAGGTAGGAGAACCTGCCTTCATCATTGGGCCTCCCACCCCACCCTGGGCCTCATGATGGTGCTACCTAAGAAAGTCTTCCCTCCACTCCCGCTAGCCTGGTCAGTGGTCAGTGAACTGGAGGATCTGACAGGAGTGAGTCAATGTGAGATAAAGTGTCTTAGTTGTACCTGTTTGTGGTTTAGCTTTGTATTTAAGCAAACAAAAAAGGAAATAAACTTGAAAATTATTTGTCATCAAAAATGAAACAAAAATTAAAATATTTATTGCCAGGTGACACCACCTATGTGTCTTTCTGTTTTTCCAATATTGAGGTAGGAGAAAGGTCTTGACTGGTTTTATCTCATAAAAGGATCACACACCAGTGTGAGACCAAGCTTTGGGGATTGTCCTAGAGAGTAAGGAAGTCTTGCTGATGTGACTGAGAACATCCTCCCTAAAACTCGGAGCCCAGTTCCCCGTCCACAGAAGGAGGGTCCCAGGTGCCTGTGAGGGTTAAAAATTGTGTGTTGAGCCAGATGTGTGGCCACTATAATACTAGTGACTAGGGCGGCCGAGGCAAGAGGATTGAGTCTGAAGACAGCTGCAGCCTGTGCAAATAAGGGCTGGGAGTGCAGCTTAGTGGCAGAGCGCTTGCCTAGCCCACCAAATCCCTGGGTTCAGCCTTCCAGGACTGAAAAAGGAAAATGCATGTTGAGCCTCAGGGCAATGCTTGGCACATAGTAAATACCATAAATTTTACCCGCTACAGTGCTGTTGGGCTGGGATTTATAGCTCAGTTGGTAGGGCACTGTGCTGCAGTCTGAGGACCCAAGTTCAATTCCCAGCACTGCAAAAATGGGAGAAGGGCCTAGCAATCCACTCCCAAGGCAATCCCGAAATAGCCATATGAAAACCCTATGAGGATCGGATACTGACTCGACGGCACCTAACAACAACAGTGCTGTTATTATTTCTAATTTAGTAGATGTGATTCTTGGGTAGGTGTCGGAGCATCAACTGTTCGTGTCCTGTGCTGCAAGTCCTTCCTGCCAGCCCGGATCTTTGTCCCCAGCACATGGCCCACCACCCATCATTGTTAGATCCCTCAGTCCCAGTGCCTGAGCACTTGAGGTGGACTGGGACTGGGTAGAGCCCTTGGCTTAGAGACGCAGCATCAGCTTTTCCATTTGTTAGCCATGTGACCATGGACAAATCACTTCTGAGTCCATCAAATAGGAACAGTTTCTGCCCACCTGCCTTGCAACCATGTCCAGAGGACTCAGTTATCAGGCATTGTTTACTCACCTTGGAGGGGACTGTGTGGCCTACTGGCTACGGGCTCAGGCCTTGGAGCAGAGCCTCTGGCACCAGTCTCAGCTGTGTAACCTTGGGCAGGTGACTGCCATCCTCACATACTAGTTTCCTTCTGCCCAACGTGGAGACTGACTATTCCTGGAAGGACTGTGAGGACTTGATGAGTTAATACATAGAAAGCATTTAGCTAGGGCCTTGCATGGAACTAATCCTCAGTAGTCAATGTTAGCTATTATCAGGATTTAAAATTCGGATGGTTTCTCCCATCCACCGTTTATATGTGTTCACTCAGGAGTGACAGTTAAGTGCCTCAAAGTTCTAATAATTTAATTACTGTATTGATCTGTTCTTTTTTTGTTTCGTTCTTTATTTGGTTTTTGTTTCTTTGCTATAGGGTCTCACAATGTAGTCCTGGCTGGCCTGGAATTTGCTATGGAAACCAGGCTGGCCTTGAACATGCAATGATCCTCCTGCCTCAGCATCCTAAGTGCTGGGATTATAGAAGTCCACAACCACACCTGGCTGTTCTGTTTGTTTTTAAAAGAATTACTACAGCAACTGCTTCTGAGATGGGTTTTCAAATCCAGACTCTAAGCCTGCCCCTCCTTGGGCTGGGCCCGGTTTGTGGTTTGCAGTGTGGGAGCTGCTGGGGGCCTAAGGGTGCAGAAGCTCTGTTATCTGTGGCAGTGCCAGGCCTGGCTCAGGGAGCAACGCTCCAGGACTTACCTTCCAGAGCACCCACAGCCCAGCGTCGAATTGTACAGAGCTGCTCTCCAGCATTCCTTGTAACTTTTGTGAGTCTCTCCCACCAGGGCGATCTGCACTTCTTAGAGGATAGTCTGGCCTGGCTATCCCCATGGGAGGAAGGAGGCAGGTGAGCATTTATTTATACCCCATGACCCCATGTCTGTGACACAGGCAATACATAAATACAGCTGACTGATAACAGTACAGTTGCCTTATACCTGTGTCACAGCTACCCTGCACTCTGTAGATGGGGAGACCAAGGCAAGAATGGCTCAGGCCTGGGGTGACCCTGGAGCTGGACTTCAAGTGTCAGTCCCTGGAACGGTGCCTGCTCTGCAGCCTTCAGCTGTCCTTGTCTGGAACCCTTCTCTACGGTCCCCCTACCCCTGCACCATTTTGGTTTGTGTGTGGTTCTGAAGTCAGGAAGTGTGGGTTTGTTTCCCAAGTTGGCCCCCACCTTCGAGATGCAGAAACTGCCTCCCTTCCCTCCCACTCCCCATGAAGGTTCGAGGCATCCTACAGGCTTTCAGGAAGCTGGAGCCTTGGGGATGGCATTCTGGGCTAGACTCTGGGAAGCTGCAGGCCCATTCTGGGAGGCAGAGCGGTTGAAGCTGGGGTTGTGGGGTTCATGTCCTGGTCCAAGCCCTGCTCCTTGCACATTCTGGCTGGGGCCCTGGTCAAGTTCCTTCATGGCCAGTGGTCACTCCACTATGCCTTAACCTTGGGTGTACCCCAAGAATAATACCCGCCCTATAGGGGTTCAGCAGACAATATGGGTAAAGTGTCTGAAGGTGCTGGGCAGGGCAGGCAGGAAAGGAAGGTCACTAAGAGTGCTTGTTAGAAATGCTGGGCACAAGGGCCAGGCGCAGTGGCGCACGCCTGTAATCCCAGAGGCTCGGGAGGTGGAGAGGCAGGAGGATCGCAAGTTTGAGACCAGAGACAGTCTGCAAAACTTAGTGAGACCCTGTCCTAAAAAGTAAAAAAATGGGCTGAGGTTGCAGCCCAGTGGTCCAGCACTTGCAGAGCATGCAAGCACAAAGCTCTGAGTTCAACTTCCAGTACTACAAATAAAAAAATAAAAGAAAAGAAAAGAGAAAAGAAAGGAAAAGAAATGCTGGGCACACAGAGCTTTGGAGCTAAGAACCCATGCCTTGGAGTCAGGCCTGCATTTGCCTCCAGGGCAGCTACTTCCAGAGCCTCGATTTCCAAATTATAAACTGAGGGATCAGAACCAGTCCCTGTCTCCCCAAGTGGTTACAAGAAAAAAAATCAGATAATTCACTCCATGGTGCAGGCGAGACGCATTCACTAAGCCAGCGCTACGAAGAAATCAGGCCTCCGGGATGTGTGCAGCAGGCTCCCTGGTTTCTCTGCAAAGTGCAGCTGCCTGTACTTGCCATACCATATTTCATTGATTCGTAAGTACACATTTCTTTCTCATCTTTACATCTCTGAAATAAGAATGAGCCTTAAAATCAATAATATCTTAGGGTTATAATCTGCCACACTTTCTTTCATAGCAATATAACTTTATGGTGTATCATTTAGATTCAATGAAATATACATGCACTATACACACACACCCTGCGTAAACTTTCCTCACATTAAATGACCACTCTAAAACAGCTATGCAAAGTATAAAATTCATTTTACTTTAATACAAAATCATGTAAAGGAAGTCATGTGAGCTAAATCAAATATAGTCACTAAATATCAGTGAAGTCAGCCCTGGAAAGTCAATATTATATTTTCCTGCTTTTATTTTATTTTTATTTTTTTGTCTCTCTCTACCACGTGGTCAAGACCAGAGTCATCTGTGAGGCCAGATCAGTCTGCACACAGGTGGCATCTCTAGGCATGTGAGGCAGGAGGTAGCCCTGTCGCATGTTCCCTTTGCTTCATGGATTTCTTGCTACTGCACCTGTCCTGGCCAAACCTTCAAGGGTGTCCAGTTCTGCAGCCAGGGAGCAACTGAAACTGCAAGAACCTCATCTCTTTCCTGCTCAGATGACTCTGAGGGGGACAAGTGAGTGAGCACAGGGTAGGAGCATGGCACAGAGATGATTCAGGAGTGTGGCACAGAGATGGTTCTGGAAGGCATCTCAGCAGCTGTCTTCTCAAGTCTCAGAGGCCACGGCCTTGGTCATGGCCTTGGATCTAGGTCGGCTTCCCTGTCCGGAAAGAGAACCTGCACGGAGAGAGATGGCTGGAATGAGTGGAACATGGACTTAAAAATTCACTCAAGGCTTCTTCCAGGGACAGGCATTGTCTTGGATGGCTGCCAGCCTAAAAGTCAGTGGCAGGGATGAGAGTCTTGCTTCCTGTCACAAGCAGCCCCCAGGAACAGCTGGCAGCCTGCCCAGACACGGCCGGGATGCACCCAGGAGCAGTGTTGATCTGTAGGCGCTGGGACTGGCTCCGCTGTCCTCCCCGACCCCGCACACTCCCCGCACCCAGCCACTCACGCCTGCCTTGGGAAGTGATGTCCCCTCACCAGCCATTCATGCCAGAAATCCGGGAGCGTCCTCAACCCCCCATCTGCCATAGTTTAGCCCTATTGTCCCAAACTTGTTCCTAATCCTACTGACCCTCACCTCCACCCCCATCCAAGCCACCCTTCCCATCCACTCACATAGCAACCAGAAAGACCTGGTCCCAGAAGCTTTAAACGGAAAGGTCTAAATGAACTCCTTTAGCTCCTGCACCTGGAGGGGCTGGAGGGGTTCCTTCATGACCCTACCTGACAGGCCTCGCCCTGCAGAAAAAATAGCCCCCAACATCACCAAAGCAGCCAGAGCAAGCTCTTCATATGTAAATATCATGACTCCCCAGCTTAGCACCTCCCACGTCTTCTCAATGCACCAAGAACAGGACCCCAAATCCTCACCAGGGTCCCCAGGGCCTGCAACCTCACCTCCATTGTCTTCACTCTTCCAGCCACCATGAGCGTCTGTCCCATCGCTATCTGCAGCTTCTGGCCTTTATACCAACTGCCCATCTGCCAGGAAAGCTCTTCCTTTAGTCTATGGCTCTGGGGATGGAACCCAGGGCCTTGCCCATGCTAGGCAAGTGTCTATTACACACCTATGTCCCCAGCCCTGCCTTCAGACTTTATATTTGATTTTTATTTTTGCCTGCCTTCAGTGTTTATTGTTCTTCAAGGCTTGCCTTATATGTCACCTCCTCACAGAAGCTGGCCAGGATTCTCCAAATCTAAAATAGCAACTGTCAGCTTTTTCTCACCTCCCCATCTGCTGGTCTCCATAGCTCCTGCAGCCATCTGAACCCATCCTGCAAGCCTGTTGCGTAACCCATTCCTCTCCTCCACGCCCCCACTAGATTGCCAGCTCCGTGAGGGCAGGGACTTTTTCTTGTCCATTGCTGTGTCCCTGGAACCTACAACAACAGCACATGATATGCCCTCAATAATTTTTTTTCAGGCATGCACGGTGGTGTACACCTGTTATGCCAGTGACTCAGGAGGCACAGGCAGGAGGGTGGCAGGTTCAAGGCCAAAGGAAGCCTGCATAACTTAGCAAGACCCTGCCTCGGGATAAAAAATAAGAAATGGTGTAGGGGTGTAGCCCAGTGGTAAAGTACTTGCAAAGCATGCGTTGAAGCCCTGGGTTCAACCCCCAAGTAGTACAGCAAAAAAAGAAGGAAAGAAAGAAAGAACGAAAGAAAGAAAGAAAGAGTCTTAACTGAAATATGCTGTACATGTAAAATACAGTCCAGATTTTGAAAACTTAATATTGAAAAGAGAAAATATAAAATATTTCATTAATGATGGGGATCACATGTTGAAGTGATAATATTTTGGATATGCTGGATTAGTAAAATATATTAAAACTAAAAAGAACATACACATGGTGTTTATTGAAAAAGAACAATGTTTACTTAAAAAATAGGAAACAGAATGAAATGTTCAACAAAATACCAATTACATACCAAAAATACATCCACACAAAACAATATACACTGATTAAAATGCGTTAGCTGGGCACGGTGGCACATGCCTATAATTGCAGTGACTCCAGAGGTGGAGGCAAGAGGATGGCAAGTTCAAAGCTGGAGGCAGCCTGCACAATTTAGCAAGACCCTGCCTCAAAATAGTGGAGTAAAATATGGGCTGGAGGTGCAGCTCAGTGGTAGAGCATTTGCAAAGCATGTGTGAGGTCCTGAGTTCAACTCCCTAGTACTCAAAAAAAAAAAAAAATCACATTAAATATAGACTAGCAAAGCTGGGCACGGTGGCACATGCCTGTAATCCCAGCAGCTCGGGAGGCGGAGGCAGGAGGATTACAAATTCAAGACCAGAGGCAGTCTGCATAATTTAGTGAGACTCTGTCTCAAAAAGTAAAAAAGTGGGCTGGCGGTGCAGCTCAGTGGTCCAGCACTTGCAAAGCATCCAAGTGCGAGCCTCTGGGTTCAAACCCCAGTACCACCAAAACAAAAAACTATCTATCTGTCTGTCTGTCTGTCTGTCTGTCTGTGTATATATGTATATATGTATATGTATATATATATATATATATATAATATATATAGAATATAATATAATATATATAATATAATATATATATATATATACATATCATAGACTAGCTTGGGGGTAAGGGGAACTGGGAAGCAAATTGGGAATGGGGGGTGGGGATGAAAAGGGAGTAGTAAGCAAGAGGAAAGGAAGATTGTGTGCTATGATTGATCTGTGAAGCATTAACTCAACCCTATTCTTGAAGTTCAAAGAAAAAAAAAACAAAACGGCACATTGTCACATCATCATGCTCGAAGTTCCATTTACTTGGGAGGCTGAGGCAGGGGCATCACTAGAGCCCAGGAGCTGGGGGCCAGCCTGAGCAGCACAGCAAGACCCTGTCTAAAGAAACAAAAGAAGCAAAAAAGGAAAAGTTCTTTTTCTCCTTTCTTCTGAAACAAAAGTACCTTAAATCTCCCTTGGAAGGTAACCCTGAATCTCTGACCTCTCAGAAATATTTCCCTGTGAAACAGGAGCCAAAAGAGTCCTTGAAAAATAGGTCCATGGCCGGGCGTGGTGGTGCATGCCTGTAATCCTAGCGGCTTGGGAGGCAGTGGCAGGAGGATCACAGGTTCGAGACCAGAGGCAGTCTGCGTAACTTAGTGAGACCCTGTCTCAAATAAAAAAAGTAAAAATATGGGCTGGGGGTGCAGCTTGGTGGTCCAGCACTTGCAGAGCATGCAAGCGCAAGGCCCTGGGTTCAACCCTCTAGTACCACAAAAAAAGAAAAAAAAAAAAAAAAAAAAGAAAAGAAAAATAGGTCCATGCAGTATTCCCAGCGCCCATCACAATTAGCACACAGTGTATACTGACCGAAAGTTTGTTGACTGACCCACAACTGAATGCAAATGCTCCACCACTCAGCTGCACCCCCAGCTCATTTTCATTTTTATCTTGAGACAAGATCTCACTAAGTTATGCAGGCTGCTTTGGCCTCAAACTCAAGATCCTCCTGCCTCTGCCTCTTAAATCACTGGAATTGCAGGCATGAGCCGCCATGCCCCGCCATGATGATTCTTTTTTTTTTTTTTCCAAGTACTGGGGGTTGAACCCAGGGCCTCGTGCTTGCATGCTTTGCAAATGCTGTACCACTGAGCTGCACCCCCAACCCATTTTTTTACTTTTTGAGACAGGGTCTCACTAAGTTACGCAGACTGCCTCTGGTCTCGAACTTTCGATCCTCCTGCCTGTGCCTCCTGAGTCACTGGGATTACATGCATGAGCCACCACGCCCCACCATGATGATTCTTAAGCGAAGGGGAATGGTTTTCCTTTCCCTTGTCCCACTTCAGCCTATCACATTAAAACCTACAGCCTCTAGGCAACTTTGGGGAGAAATCTGCTACTTCCCTACCTGCCATGCAGACCCCACATGAACCACTGCCCTGTGGGGAGACTAGAGGTTGCTCTCTGACCAGCCAGTGCATGGCCTCCTGTCCTTGTGGGTCTCCCTTGCTGAGCTGCAGCTGCCTGGCCAAGGTGTCTCCCCTCCACTCCTATCCCTGAGAGGAAAGCCCCAAGCAGGCCCTTGGGAATGGAAGAGGCAGCAAGCCCCTTTTCAGCATCGCCCCCCAGGCCTCATTCTCCAAACCTGCTTTCCCACAGGTTCTGTTACACTGGCTTTCTTGAGTGGTTTCACATTTTCAGGTAAGAGAGGTAATGGATTATCCCCTCCTTCCTTTTTTTTTTTTTTTTTTTTTTGTTTGTGTCTTTGACACAAGGTCTTGCTACGTCGCCCAAGCTGTCCTCAAACTTGGAATCCTCCTGCCTCAGCCTCCTGGGTGCTAGGATTACAGGCAGGCACCACTACACCCTGCTCAAATTATCCCCCTTAAATGCCAATAATTATTGTTAATATTTTTCTTCTGGTTGTCTTTTTGTTACTTTATGGTTGTTGTTCTTCTATCTCAGGGAGGCAGAAGAGTATAGAAGTTGGATTCCTTGGTTCAAATCCCAAATTCACTACTTATTATCTATGTGACCTTGGCCAAATTACTTTACTTCTGAGTATCTATTTTCCCACCTATAAAACAAAAACAGAAATAGTTCCTGCCTGGTAACATTGTTATAATAATTCAATGTATTAATATATAATGTTGTTGTTGTTGTTAGGTCCCATCGAGTCGTGTCCGACTCATAGCAACCCTTTCATAGGGTTTCCAATGGCTGACTGTTTTGGGATTGCCTCAGGAGTGGATTGCCACATCCTTCTCCCATTTTTGCAGTGCTGGGAATTGAATTGGGGACCTCAGAGACTGCAGAGCAGGGCTCTACCAACTGAGTGAAATCCCAGCCCTAATATTTAATACTATCTCCTTCTCTGCTGAGGATACATTCAAGACCCCCAGTGGATGCCCCAAACTGCAGATAGTACCAAGCCCCATATATACTCTGTCCTACATAGGTACTTACATACCTATGACAAACATTTACTTTTTCACTTAAAGAAAGCACTTTCCACATCTCTTTGGCCCATCCTAATGCCAGCATCTCACCTCTCATGTCCTGGAGCCAAAGTTAAGTGAAATGTTGATCAGATAACCAAGATGGATACTAAGTGACTAACAACCAGCAGGAAGAGCATACAGCATGGCTGTGCAGGACAAGGGATGATTCACAGCCCAAGTGGGAGAGAGTGGGAGGCACCAGATTCCATCACACCACGCAGAACAACATGCAGTTGAAAACTTACTGAGCATTTCTGGAATTTTCCATTTAATGTTTTTGGACTCTGGCTGATCTCAGTTAACTGAAACCATGGAAAGTAAAACTGTGAATAAATTTGACGATACTCACAACATCACGGTTTAAAGTTCTAGCGGGAGGCAGAGGTAGGAAGATCACAAGTTCGAGACCAGAGGTGGTCTGCATAATTTAGGGAGACCCTGTCTCAAAAAAAGTAAAAAAAGTGGGCTGAGGGTGCAGCTTAGTGATACAGCACTTGCAAAGCATACAAGCTCGAGGCCCTGGGTTCAACCCCCAGTACCACACACACACACACACAAAAGTACTAGGATGAGAGCAATCCTGATTCAGATAACAAGAACCCTTCCCTACCTTGCCAGCGCTGATGGATGTATGTCCAGTGCTCAGAAGTCTGCCTGGCACATGTCACAATGATGGCACCCTAGCGTGGAGCTTTCATACCAGCTGTAGCCCCCTCCCCAGGAGAGGAGGGCCTTCCTGTGCTGGCTGCTGACCAACTTCCTCTCACATCTCCTACTTCCCTCAGTCACTATTTAGTGGTGACAGGGGCAGCAAGGTCACTTACAGCTTTTTCATGATTGTTTTCTCCTCTTTGTCACTTTTGGCATTTCTGGCCCTGGCAACCAGAGCATCCTTTTCTTTTCTTCCTCTTGGGACTTCTCTTGGTGGAATCAGGCCACTGGGAAAAGAAGGTGGGCAAATAAATGGGTTGTTTTATCGTGGATCGTTTATTTGTACAGCTCTGAAAACGAACAGTCTTAATGAGTATTAGTATTTTAATAATAATGCAGTTGACAGTACTAAAGTCAGAGAGATTCTGGTTCAAACAATGAGAATCTTCCCTCTATCTTTCTAATGTTGATGTCTCTTATTTCTTTCTCATGTCTAATGGTGTTGGCTCGTTCTCCAAACTTCTTCACTTTCCAGTCACTGGGATTACAGATGTGAGCCACTAAACCCAGCTGGGTCAAAGATATTTTTTAGGGCTGGGGATGTAGCTCATTGGTAGAGCACTTGCCTAACATGCACAAGGCTCTGGGTGTAATTCCAGCACGACACATACACATACACACACAAATCTTTTTTTAAAGTGGCATCTAGCCAACTGTAGGCAGTGTGTGCCTGTAGTCCCAGCTATTTGGGAAGCTGAGTGGGGAATATCATATAATCCATGAGTTGAACACCAGCCAGGGCAAACAGGAAGACCTGACTTTAAAAAAGAAATGTCACTGGGCACAGTGGCTTGGGAGGCAGAGGCAGGAGGACTGCAAGTTCAAGACCAGGGGCAGTCTGTGTAACTTAGCGAGACCCTGTCTCAAAAAAAAAAAAAAAAAGGAAAAAAATGGGCTGGAGGTGCAGCTCAGTGGTCCAGCACTTGCAAAGCATGCAAGGGCAAGGCCCTGGGTTCAATGCCTAGTACCACAAAAAAAAAAAAAAAAAAAAGTCTGGAGTCTGGGGATGTAGCTCAGTGGTACAGTGTGTGCTTACCACACATAATCCAGTCTCCAGCACCAAATATACACATAAAATTCAATCTCCAGCACCAAATATACACATATAGTAAGTCAGATGGTGATAACAGCTAGATTGATAGTGATTAAGATGACACGGAGGCTGGGTACTGGGGCACACACTTGTAATCCTAGTGACCAGGGATGCTGAAGCGAAAGGATCACAGGCTCAAGGGCAGAGGCAGCCTGTGTAACTTACTGGGACTCCATCTCAATAAAAAGGGGGGATCAGTGGTGGACCACTTGCCTACCATGTGCAAGGCCCTGGGTTCAACCTCCTAATACTGGAAAAAAAAAAGGCATTGAGGTGAGGCCCAGAGAAGGCCAGAGTCTTTCCCTGGACTTAATGTACTCAAGATAGAAAAATGCCTTTCTGTCTCATTTGCTCACTTGGGATTTGCCAGAAGCCATATTTCCTAAGGCTCACGGAGGGCCTGTCTGCAACACCAGACGATAAAATCAACAAACAAAAGAAGAGAAAAAAGAGGAACTGGATCCCTATATTCCAACGCTGAGGCCTTAGATGTAATTTTTACTTCTGAGGGGCATTCCAGGATCCTTCTCAATGCCTTTCCCCCAAACTCCTCTTTGTGCTTAGACCAATGTAAACTGACTTCTGTCACTTGCAACCACAAGAAGTCTGAGCACAGTGGAGCATTTCATATAGAGACCAGTGCGGCTTGTAGGAATTTTGTTGTGGTAAATTATACCTGTGGTGCCTCTCCTTGGCTAGGACTCAAGTGTGTCCCTTTAAAATTCCTATGTAGGAACCCTAAGCCCCTGTAGTGGTGTTTGAAGATGGGGCCTTTGGGAGGTAATTAGGTTCAGCTGAGGGCAGGAGGGTGGGGCCTGCCCTCATGGGATGGGATTAGAGTCCTCACAGGGCACACCAGATGGCTTTCTGTTGCTCTCCTCAGCCATGCACTCACTCACGTGAAGGCAGATATCCATCAGGAGACCCCATGATCTTGCACTTCAGGCCTCCAGAACCGTGAGAAAGGATTTTTGGTTGTAGAATCACACCATCTGTTGTGGCTTTTTATTTTTTTTCCTTCAGTACTGGTAATTGCTCTATCACTGAGCTGCACCCCCAGCCCCTTTGTTTCTTTTCTTTTCTTTTTTCTTTTCTTTTCTGCAGTACTTGGGGGATAAGCCCAGGGCCTCTCACATACTTTGCAAGTGCTCTACCACTGTGCTGCACACCCAGCCCATTTTTATTTTTCATTTTGAGTCAGGGTCTCGCTAAGTTACACAGGCTGCCTCTGGCCTTGATGGCACGATCCTCCTGCCTCTGCCTCCAGAGCCGCTGGGATGACTGGCAGGCACCACAGCACCTGGCAGTCTGTTATATTTTGTTCCAGCAGTCCAAGTTGGCCTCTTTCAGTTTGAGCGTCAGAAGGCAGTATTTATCTTTCTCCCTCCCTGTTAATGAAAAGTATTAGTTGTCATTGCTTTTTTTGTTTATTTTGAGACAGGCTCTTGCTATGTAACACAGGCTGGCCTGGAACTCACAATCCTCCTGCCTCAGCCTCCCAAGTGCTGGGATTATGGGCATCCGTCATGGCGCCTGGCCTCATAAAAGGACTTTGCAAAGTGGGGACATTTATTAATTTTAAAAATATTTTATTATATATAGTTATTGTAATATTATTTGACAAGAAGCAACATCTAAACATTTCCTTTCAGGCAGGGGATGTAGCTCAGCAGTTGTGAAGTCTCTAGCTGTCAGGGCTTGGAGCAGAGAGCCCCTGGGTCTGCCTGTTTAGCCCCTGGGTGTTGGGCAACTGACAGCGCTGAACAGGCTTCTTCTCAACTACATGCTATTTCTTCTTTCTGGCAATACTGGGGGATTGGACCCAGGGCACTTCGACCACTGAGCTGCATGCCCCCTGGCCCCTTTTTTATTTTAGTATTCTGAGACAGCTTCTTGCTAAATTACGCAGGCTGCCTCTGGCCTTGAACTCAAAATCCTCCCACGTCCACAGGGAGAGTCACAGGGATTATAGGCATGAGCCATCGCACCAGGCAACTACTCACTACTTCTATCTGGGTAGAGCAAAAGGACCGTAGCCAGGTGATTGGTAATACTACCCTATTTCCTTTTGTTGTTGTTGTTAGGTTCAGTGAAGTCAGTGTCCAATGTACAATAGGCAAAACACTATTGTCAGTGCTTCTCTGCTATTCATAGGGTTTTCAATGGCTAAGTGTGTTTTGGGAGTGAGTGGCCAGGTCCTTCTCCTAAGCCTACAGCTTCTGGTGTTCCCAGGCGGTCTCCCATCCAAGTACTAACCAGCCCCGACCCTGCTTAGCTTCCAAGATCTGACAGGATCAGATGGTACAGCTGCAGGTTATCTCCTTCTAATCAGATTATTATCCTTATGTGTCTGAGTTTGGACCTGCAAATGAATGCAGTTGCTAAGAAAACATCTCAGCCAGCGAGATAGTTTCTCCAGAATACACACCACCAGAATAAGCAGAATCCGAGTCTGTGCCATGTGGCAGGTGCACGTCTCTCATTCTCTGGAAATTCAAAACTGGAAATAAAGGGTGTTGCTTCGTTCACTAACAAGGTGCTTACAGCATCAGCAGCTTAGCTGTTTCTCTTTAACTACCTATGTCTGACTACTTATTAAATGAGATGAAGATAAGTCTCTCCTTTAACAAGGTGCCAACCTCAGCAGAAAGTTGACAATAAATTCCTCTCAGCAGAACTCAGTCGTCTTGGATTCGGCTTTTTAGAACATTACTTTATTGCTGCTCTTTTTCTTTCTCTCACTTTCTTTCCTTTCTTTTTTTGGCTCTGGGGATTGAACCCAGAGCTTCATGCATGCTCCAGCAAGCGCTTTACCACTAAACCACTTCCCTACGCCTTTTGCTGCTCTTTTAAAGATGCTAAAAAATAACATGCTTTGTGTAACTCGGTGTTTCACAGATTCATTTGGCCACCCACGTGTGATAGTTAATCTTTTCTTTTTATGGTACTTGGGTGTTGAACCCAAGGCCTTGCACATACTTTGCAAATGCTCTACCACTGCGGTGCTCCCCCAGCCCAGTTTTTATTTTTTTGAGACAGGGTCTTGCTAAGCTGTGCAGGCTGCTTCTGGCCTCAGACTTTCGATCCTTTTGCCTCAACCTCCTGAGTTGCTGGGATTACAGGTATGTGCCACAGCACCTGCCTTTCCTTTATGGAGCTATTCCTTTTTGTTTGTTTGTTTGTTTGTTTGTTTGTTTTCTTTTCTTTTTCTTTTCTTTTTTTTCCCCCTTTTTTGTGTGGAATTTAGGGATTGAACCAAGGGCCTCATACATATTTTGCAAGTGCTCTACCATTGGGCTGCAGCCCCAGCCCATTTTTTATATTTTTTATTTTGAGTCAAGGTCTCACTAAGTCATGCAAGCTGCCTCTGACTTGAACTCTCCATCCTCCTGCCTCTGCTTCCTAAGTCAATAGTTCATCTTGATGGTCCACTTGATTGTATTGAGAAATGCCTAGGAAATTAGTAAAGCCCACCTCTGGGTGTGCCTGTGAGGGCGTTTCCAGAGATGATTAACTAAGAAGGGGAAACACTCACCCTGAATGTGGGCAGCACCATCCTGTAGGCTGGCCCCAGATGGAATAAAAGTGGAAAGAGGAGAAAGCCAGTTAGCATGGGCATCCTCTCTGCTTCCTGTCCATCCTGAGGTGAGGCGTCTCTGCCACCTGCTCCCCCTGCCGTGATGTTCTGCCTCACCATGGGCCCAGAATCAACAGAGCCAAGGACTACGGAATAGAACCTCTGAAACCGTGAGCCATAATAAAGCCTTTCCCTGTTAAGTTGTTTTTTTCAGGGGTTTATCACAGCAACAGAAAAGTGACTAACATTACAGATCTCCCTTCTCAAGAAATACCTACATAGCCAGGCGCAGTCCTGGCAACTCTGGAGGTGGACACAGGAGGATTGCAAATTCAACGCCAGAGCCAGCCTGCATAACTTAGTGAGACCCTGACTCAAAAATAAAAAATTAAAAGTCAGCTGGGGATGCAGCTCAGCAGGAGATCAGCATGTGTGAGAAGCTGAGTTCAATTCCTCCCTACAGTACTAAAAAAAAGAAAAGAAAAAAGAAAATCACATCATTCCCTTGATCAAAACTTTCCAATAACTTCTCGTTACAGTGACAAAATTAAAGTTCCTCCCCGTGGCCGACAAGCCATACCTCCCTGGCTTCTTCCAACCAATCCTACCTTGTGTTCCAGGTCCTGACATGGTTACTCCCTTTAAACTGGCAAGCGGGTTCCCACCTCAGGGCCTTTGCACTTTCCCTTCCATTTTGCCCCACCCAATCTTTACAGGGCTGACCTCCCTCTTATTATTCCCAAGAGAGGTTCTTCCTGAGCACTCAGTCTAAAAAAGCCTCTCCATCTCTTCCATTTCCCTGCCTGTCCTGATAACTTGTTTCGTACCCTTTAGAGTATTTGCCACCACTATTTCAGCTTTTTTTTTTTTTTTTTTTTTTTTTTTTTTTACTGGGGTTGAACCCAGGGCCTCGCGCCTGCATGCTCTGCAAGTGCTGGACCACTGAGCTGCACCTCAGTCCATTTTTTTACTTTTTGAGACAGGGTTTCGCTAAATTACGCAGACTGCCTCTGGTCTCGAACTTGAGATCCTCCCGCCTCCGCCTCCCAAGCCACTGGGATTACAGGCCTGCGCCACCACGCCCGGCCCCTTTTCTTTTTTCTTGTGGTGCTGGGATGGTAAGCAGGGTCGCAGGCCAGCCCTGGGCTAGTCCTGACTCCCTGACTAGTTGACCCTTTGTTATGTTCGATGCTGTACCTCCAGTGCCTGGCACCTAGTAGGTCTTCAATAAATTGGCCAAATGTGCATAGAAGCAAACACAGGACCCCAGGGGACTCCAGGGGGCTCAGCCCAGCAGGGAGCCCACCTCTTATAGCACTGCAGCTCCTCCTGTGTCAGCAGCAGCTGCGACTTAAGCTTGTTCCGCTCTTGCAACACATCCCTCAGCTCCTGCAGGGTGAAGCGGGGCCGGTTAGGGTCGGTCAGGTCAACCACCATTTTGTCTGGTCCCAGGTTCACCTGTAAGAAACGATGCCACTTACACTGAGATTACAGGCATGTGCCACCATGCCCCACTAAGCAATGTCTTTGGATAGGACATTGGTTAAAGCAGAGATTGTTTTTTTGTTGTTGTTGTTACCATGGTCCCCTTTGGCAACTTGGTGAATACCATGTAGATCTGTTCTCAGAATTAAGATTTGAAATACTAAAAATAGTCAGGCATGATGGTGCACGTAGGCAGTCTCAGCAACTGGGGAAAAGAAAGCAGGAGGAAGATGGAACCCAAGATTTGAAACCCTGTTTTTATTGATTGGTTGTGCAGGGGTATGCTCATGTCTGTCTGTCTGTCTGTGGTGCTGGGGATTGAAGCCAGATCCTGTACATGCTAGGAAAGCAGTCTACCACTGAGCTAGACACACATAATCATTGGTTTTTTGAGACATGGTCTTACTATATAGCCCAGGTTGGCCTGGAACTCTTGATTCTCCTGCCTTAGCCTTTCTTGTGGTGGGATTACTGGCATGCCTTACCATGTCCGGATCAAAAGAAGGCCAGAGGTGGTGGCCCACGCCTGTAACCCCAGCCAGGAGTTGGGAGGCAGAGGCAGGAGGATCACAAGCTGGAGACCAGAGCCAATCTGTGTAACTCAGTGAGACCCTGTCTCAAGATAAAAAGTGAAAAAATAGGCTGGAGATACAGCTCGGTGGTACAGCACTTGCAAAGCATGCAAGCGTGAGGCCCTGGGTTCAACCCTTGGTACCGCAAATAAATAAGATAAATAAATATACTAAAATGTAATAGGAAAATATGAGATTTCTTTTAGTAATACTCACAAATATTGCTCACATTACTAGGGTACATTGTGTACACTCATAACTGAGGAAAATGATAAATTTTCATTGGAGGTTGGTGAAAATAAAAATGTAATTTTTTTCCTCATGGACCTCTTAAATTAGAATCATGGTCCCCTTGGTGAATCTATGTACAAGTTCAGAACACTCAGACAGAATAATTGATAACACTCTACAATGGAACTCTTCTCTCTCCTCTCCTTTCTCTTTCTGTTTTCTTCCCCCAGTATTGGAGTTTGAACCCAAGGTCTCAAGCATGCTCTAACACCAAGCCACATCCCTAGCCTCCTTTTGAAATGTTTTTTATTTTGAGATAAGGTCTCATTAAGCTATGCAGGCTGCCTCTGGCCTCAAAATCATGATCCTCCTGCCTCAGCCTCTGAGTTGCTAGGATTATAGTTGTGTACCACTAAAAGGAAAGAAATTCTTGTATGTGCCACAACATGGGTGAACTTTGAGGACATTATGCTAAGTGAAATAAAGCTGTCACATACGGACAAACACTATGATTCCACTTATATAAGGAATCTATAACAGGTAATTTATTGTTGTTGTTGTTAGGTGCTGTCGAGCTGGATCCAAGTCATAGTGACACTATGTACAACAGAATGAAATACTCCCCGATTTGTGCCAGGCACATGATCTTTTTTAATGTTTAAGTTCATTGTTGTAGCTACTGTGTCAATCCATTTAGTTGAGGGTCTTCCTTTTTTCATTGACCCACACTCTCCCAAACATGATGTCCTTCTCCAGGATTGGTTCCTCCTGACAGGTCTGAAATATGTCAGATGTAGTCTAGCCATCCTTGCTTCCAAGGAGCAATCTGGTTTCGCTTCTAGGACAGACCTCATTTTCTGGCATTATATTTGACAGTGTTTCTCTGCTATTCATAGGGTTTTCAATGGCTATTTGTTTTGGGAGTGGGTTAGCCATGTCCTTCCTAGTCTGAGTCTGGAAGCTCAGCTGAAACTTGTCTACCATGGGTAACCCTGCTGGTATCTGTAATACCAGTGGCATAGCTTTCAGCATCACAGCAACACACAAGCCCCCACAGTACAGTGAAATGCCGGACACATGGGGGAGGTAGTTCATAGAGACAGAAAATAAGCCAGGCGCAGCAGCACGTTCCTGTAGGCCCCACCAAGCAAGGAGGCTGAGGCAAGAGGATCACTTGAGCCCAGGCATTCAAGATCAGCCTGGGCAACACAGCAAGACCCAATCTCTGACAAACACATAAGCAAACAAAAACAAAAACCAGAAAGTAGAAGTCGTTCTGGTGGGGGAAGATAATTAGGCTTTTGGGTTTTGTAGGATAAAGAATTCTGGAGGCAGACGGTGACCCAGTGTAAATGTACTCAGCATCACTGAACAGTAGGCTACAAACTGGTGACGAGGATAAATTTCATGTTATTTGCATTTCGCTACAAGTAAAAACAACTGAAAATCGTGAAAAGGAAAGAATGAGCTGTCCAGGGCACTGAATGTTCATTTTCTTAATCTGTGCCCTCCCCCGAATTGTTAAGGCTGTAGTTAGGGAAGAAAATGTGCCATTTCATCTGCTGCCTGGTGACACTTGTCCACTCTGCTGCACGTGGGAAGTCACCCAGCCCTGGGCAGACCACAGGCTTCCTCCACCTTAACGGGGCTTCCTCTATACCCTTGTGTCTGGGGACCAAAGAGGAAACAGCCCCCGATGTGGCTGAGCACTCCCAGAAGAGTCATCTCACATCTTTTTAATCGCCAGAGCTAGGCTACTAATCATGACACTCAGCCCTCTTTGCAAGATGGACACGAAAATAGAACCTCACCTACAAATATGTTTGTCACCATGACTTAGGAGTGAAGTTAGAGAAACCAGGGAGGGGTTGGGGTGCAGCTTTTGTGGCAGAACCGGTGCTTAGTGTGTGGGAGACCCTGAGTTCAATCCCCAGCACAGGAAAAAATAAAAAAGAATTTTAAAACTAAAAAAAAAAAAAAAAGACTAGGAGAGAAATATGCCTGTGCATTATGTTTAGTGAGAGCAAATTAGGATCAATTGTTTCTTAAACTTTATTTTGAGCTGAACAAGATGGTCCACTCTTAGATCCCAGCTCTCAGGAGTTTGAGGTCAGCCAGGGCTACTAGCAGAATTCCAGGCCAGCCTAGATTACATAGTGAGACCCTGTACAAAAAAAAGAAGAAGAAGAAGAAGAAGAAGAAGAAGAAGAAGAGGAGAGAAAGAAAAATTCAGATACTCAGATTCCACTCCAGACCTACTATACTGAATCAGGAACCCCGAGGCCTGGGTCTTGGTCATCTGTGTTTTTTGTTTTGTTTTTTCTTTTCTTTTTTCTTGCAGTACTAGGTGTTGAACCTAGGTCCTCACACATGCTACACAAGTGCTCTAGCACAGAGCTATATCTCCAGCCCTCTTTTTATTTTTTTAGTTTGAGGCCAAGGTTTTGCTAAGTTGCCCAGGCTGTCTCAACTTCACTACCTAGCCCAGGCTGGCATTGAACTTTCCATCCTTCTGCCTCAGCCTCCAAAGTAGCAGGGATTACAAGTGTGGACCACCACCATGCCAGACTGATCTGTTTCTTTTTTCTTTTCTTTCTTTCTCTCTGCCTCTCTCTCTCTCTCTCTCTCTCTCTCTCTCTCTTTATGACAGGGTCTATGTAGCCCCACTTGGCCTGGAACTGGCTAGGTAGAGTAGGCTGGCCTCAAACTTGTGGCCATCCCCCTGCTTTTGCCTGTGATGTCCTGGGATTACAGGCCTGCATGCACCACCCCACCCAGCAGATTGTTCCCTAAAGAGCACTCCTGCTGATTCTGATGCACGCTAAAGCTTTGGAACCACTGCTGTCGGTCTGGTCAAAGACAATGGAAGCCACTGATTTAAAAGACAGGGCCGGACCCGGCACCTAGCACATGCTTGATAAATGCCAACTGTCCTGATGTTTCCGATCTGAAGATCAGATGCTTGTCGTGAACTGTTCTGAGCGGCTTGCTCAGAAAAGGCAAGGGGGCCTGTGGGCGGGTGGGCGCCAGCCCCCTGCTCTGTACTCACCTCCCCGTCGGCCGGCGGGCCCCCGCAGCGCAGCCCCTCCAGCTCCCGCCGGAGGCTGTCGCGCTCCAGCCGCAGCGCCTCCGCCGCCAGGCTGCCCTCGCCAACCAGCGCCTCCAGCATCTCCAGCACGCGCACGATTTTGAACTGCAGCCGCGTCACGCGGGGGTCGCTGCCCAGCGCCATCAGGTCGCGGCCCACCACGTAGGAGATGTCGTACACGTCCTCGGCGGTCAACTGGAAGGGGCTCTTGGCCAAGGCGCCCTCGGGCCCAGCCTCGTCCCCCTCCTCGTCCTCGTCCTCCTCCTCTCTGAGTGGAGGCTCCTCCATCGTCCTCCGGAGCCGCTGTCCTCCAGCCTCCTCGAGCCCCCTCGAGCCCAACTTCCTCCAGGCGCAGAAAACTTTCCGCTGGGCAGAGGCCCCGCCTGCCAATCAACGCGGCCCAGGGACGGCCGGGGGAGGACGGGCCACCCGGGGTGACGCGCAGGCCCGGGGATGCGGGACAGCGGGCCTCGGTATGTGATTTGGTGCAGAAAAGCACAATGAAAAGCCCTGGCCGCCGAGAACAGGACCCGCGGGGTGCAAGGGTGACGGATGTGGCCAGTGACCCCGGAGCTCGGCTGACCATGGAGGAGGAGTCTCCCTGAGCTCCGCCCCTTGGTGACAGCGACTGGCGAAGCCGCATTTCCATGGAAATGGGGGGTGGAGTTTCCAGGGTGACCGAGGAAAAAGGGTAAAAAGCACATAACTTTTTCCTTTGTGAGCTCAAGCTTTCCAGCCATAGATTTTGCACAAAATTTGCATAGGATTGGGGAGGGGAAGTACAGGTCTCTATTTCTCGCTTCCCCTGCCTCCAATACTGGGGGTTGAACCCAGGACCTCCCGCACGCTAGGCAAGGGATCTACCGCAGAGCTGCACCTCCATCTCTCTTTTTGTTTCTTATTTTCAGTCAGGGTCTCTCTAAATTGCACAGGCTGGCTCTGGCCTCGACCTTGCGATCCTCCTGCCTGTCAGGAACAGAACCAAGACCATTCCATGAGGAAAGAAGTCTATTCAAGGAAGAGTGTGTTGCTGGGGCTATCAGCTCGGGAGTATAGCACTTGCCAAGCATGCGCAAGGGCTTGGGCTCAACCCCCAGCACCAGGAAAGAAAATAGAAAAAAAGTAAAAAGTAAAGAAAAGAGTAAGGTTGCTGGGAAAGTTGGATCTCTACATGCAAAAGAATGATGTTAGGCTCTCACCTTATACTATTTACAAAAACTAACTCAGATCAAAGACCAGCCTGGAAAGAATCCACAGGGATGTAAAATAGACTAGCTCTGTCTAGTTCTATTCTAGGGCTGAGTGAAAGGGGTGAGACCGCTCAGAGGTAGGGGCTTTCTTTTCAGGCTGATGGAAATGTTCTGAAATTTGGCTGTGGTGATGGTTGCACAAGTTTCGTGTATTTACTAAAAACCACTGAGCTGTACACGTTCAGCAAATTAGTCTTATGACATGTGAATGATGTCCCAAAGTTATTAAACGGAGGCAGACTTCCCAGCGCAGTGCTGCCAGAAAGACTTAAATAGTGATGAGTTTTCACCTCAATGTTCCCAGATATCACTGCTGGCCTAGTCTCTTCTACATTATTGTCCTTGTCAAAAGTTCTACTGCCCTGAGTTTTCCCAGAAAATTGACCCTCTGAGAGCCTATGGCCTCCTTTACTCCCTGCTTTATATCCCTTTATCACATGGTAAAACCAATTAAACATGCCTTTAAAATGCCAAAATGTCTTCCATTGGGAACAATGTTTTTGACATACAAAGCAAAGATTCCTTTGTTCATTATTTAATGGTTAATTTACTGCGCATCTACCAAGTCCAAATCCCAACATGACTGTCAGCTGGTCATGCTGTGGGGGCTTGTGTGTGGCTGTGATGCTGAAAGCTATGCCTCTGGCAATTTAGATACCAGCAGGGTCACCTGTATTGGACAGGTTTCAGTTGAGCTTCCAGACTAAGACAGAATAAGGGAAGTTCCTGGCAGCCCACTCCTGAAACAATCAGCCACTGAAATTCCTATAACTAGCAGAGAAACACTGTCAATTATAGTGACAGAAAATGAGCCCTCCCAGTCTGGAAGGAATTCAAAAGTCGACTGGGAAAGAATTGCCTCCCAAAAGGAGAGTCGACCTTAAAGACAGGAATGGAGTAAAGCCCTTGGGACCTCCTTTTGCTGATATAGTGCTACTCAAAATGAGAAGAAACATAGTGGCTGCAATACTGGGCTCAAACATAAAAAGATCGTGTGTACAGCACAGTGGTGGGTAGTGTTTTGTTGTGTTGCACTTAGGGTTGCTATGAGTCAGATTTGATTTAAGGGCACCTAACAACAAGAACAGCCTAGAGCCTTACTACCCTGGCATCTGATCCCTTCAGATCCTAGAAGCTGAGCAGGGTTGAGCCTGGTTAGCACTTGAATGGGAGACCACCTGGGAACACTGGGAGCTGTAGGCTTGGGAGAAGGACATGTCAATCCACTCCTGAAACCATCCTGAAACAATCTGCCACTGAAAACCATATGAATAGGAGAGAAGCACTGACATAATGCTGAGCATGACATAGGGTTGGGTAGTGTTTCGTCTGTTGTACACAGGGTCGCCAGGAGTTGGATCCAACTTGAAGGCACCTAAAAAAAGCAACAACAACAAAGTTCAAAAGCTGTGGTGTAATACCTGGCTGTGGAGTGAAGCAGCATTTGCCTCGAAACTCACAATTGTAACTTGCTGGTTCATGAGCTTCATCAAGTTTCCCTAATATCTCCAGGCTCCTTTTTCCTCAATGTCAACAAAGAAGAAAAATCCATATCTATTCCCACAAGATGGATATGAGGATCAGATGATATACTGCATGAAATGAACCCTGTAGAGGGTATAGCCCATGGTAAGCATCAATGCATGTTGGCTAGTAAGTATTATGGCAGGGGATGGGGTGTAATCCCATCTACTCAGGAAGCTGAGGCAGGAATATTGCAAGTTTGAGGCCAGCACCAGCCTGTACAGTTTAGCAAGACTCTGTCTCAAAATAAAAAACACAAAAGAGGCTGTGAGTGCAGCTCAGTGGTAGAGCAGTTGCCTAGCATGCTTGAGGCCCTGGGTTCAACTCGTCAGTACTCCAAAAATAAACAAAGTGTTAGGAAACTTAATTCTTGGATCCCTCATAGAATCTGACAATCTGTTGGTAGATTCTTTCTCTGTTCGGCCATTCTGCAGCTAAAGATGAGTTATAGCAGAGGTTCTTAAAGTGTAGATCTGGGACCAACAACAGCAGCAGCACCTTGGAAACTTCTTAGAAATGCAAATTCTTGGGGCTGGAGGTGCAGCTCAATAGCCAAGCAGACAGCATGTGCAAGGACCTGAATTCTATCCCTAGCCCAAAAACAACAGCAAAAAAGGAAATGCAAATTCTTTACCCACTGAATCAAAAACTCTTAGGGGGCCCAGCAGTCTGTTTGAATAAGCCCTCTAGGTAATTCGGATATAAGCTTATGTTTGAAAACCATAGTGATGGGGTAGAATTCAAGAGAGTGGGGTCTAGAGCCAGACCACAAGCTTTCAAATTTTGACTCTTTTAAAAGCCCCAATGAAAGCTGGGCATGGTGACACACACCTGTAATCCCAGCACTTGGGAGGCTGAGGCAGGAGGATTGTGAGTTTGAGGCCAGTGTGGGCTATACAGCGATGTTGTTCTTAGGTGCCATCAAGTCAGTATCCAACTCATACAACAGGCAAAACACTTTGTCAGTGCTTCTCTGCTGTTCATAGGGTTTTCAATGGTGGATTGATTTTTGCGAGTGGGTTGCCAGGTCATTCTCCCAAGCCTACAGTCTCTGGTGTTCCCAGGAGGTCTCCCATCCATGTACGAACCAGCCCGACCCTGCTTAGCTTCGGAGATCTGATGGGACTGGATGCCACAGTGCTATGGCTGCAGGCTCACACAGTGATACTCTGTCTCAAAAAGATAAAACAATAACAACAGCAAAAAGTCCCAATGACACATCATTATATAAAGTTTTAAGTATAATTTCAAAAAGACTATTTCCCTGAGAGTTCAGACCGGCAAGGAAAAAGTGAAATTAAATACAAAAGAAAGTGGGTGGATTCACACTTAATAAAAATGGAACTGTAGATGCTCCGGGCTAATGTCCCCAAGCAGGAAAGTTCCACTGGCAGACATCTGTAGTTGTGTGTGGAGTGTTATGGTCCTCTGCACGACTGTGGCGCTGTGTATGGTACATCCTGAGTGGTACATTGAGGATGCTTCCCTCCTGTTCTCTGTATTATTTTCAGGTCTTATATGAAAGCAACAAAGATTTGGGAAATTTCCCAGGCTGACATCCATGCCTGCAAGCCTGGGTTAAGGATTTCATCCTTAGGAGTTTAACTCTTTTTTTTTGTGTGTGTGGTACTGGGGGTTGAGCCCAGGGCCTTGCACTTGCATGCTCTGCAAGTGCTGGACCACTAAGCTGCACCCTCAGCCCATTTTTTACTTTTTGAGACAGGGTCTTGCTAAATTACACAGACTGCCTCTGGTCTCGAACTTGCGATCCTCCTGCCTCCGCCTCCCCAGCCACTGGGATTACAGGTGTGCGCCACCACGCCTGACAGGAGTTTAATTCTTCAGAAAAAGAATCCCCATTTCAGGAAGGGTGCTCTCCAGGGTGCTTGTTGTGAGTCTGTTTGCTTAAGTGGGCACTTTACTTTTTAACCTCTGTGATATATTTACTCAGGATGGTGGGTGGGAGGAACCGTAAAGGAGATTATAGTGAAGGGATTTAAAGTTTTCCATCCGCCTCCAAATCAGTCCTTGTTCTACCACTGGAACACAACAAGCATGTCCTAATGGAGCTTTAGAGAGAACAAAGTTAGCTGGAGCCTGGCAGGTACATGTGTAAAAAGATTCGTTCTGTCAGTCTTTTTTTTTTTTTTTTGCAGTACTAGGGGTTGAACCCAGGGCCTCACGCCTGCATGCTCTGCAAGTGCTGGACTACTGAGCTGCGACCCCAGCCCATTTTTTTACTTTTTGAGACAGTTGTTGTTGTTGTTAGGTGCCGTTGAGTCGGTATCCGACTCATAGTGACCCTCATAGGGTTTTCAATGGCTGAGTGCTTTGGGATTGCCTTGGGAGTGGATTGCCAGGCCCTTCTCCCATTTTTGTGGTGCTGAGAATTGAACTCAGGGCCTCAGAGACTGCAACGCAGTGCTCTACCCACTGAGCTAAATCCCAGCCCTTTTGAGACAGGGTCTCGCTAAATTACGTAGACTGCCTCTGTTCTCCAATTTGCGATCCTACTGCCTCCGCCTCCCAAACCGCTGGGATTACAGGCATGCGCCACTGTGCCCGGCTTTTTTTTTTTTTTTTTACTTTTTGAGACAGGGTCTGGCTAAATTATGCAGACTTCCTCTGGGCTCGAACTTGCAATCCTCCTGTCTCTGCCTCCCAAGTCGCTGGGATTATAGGCGTCCGCCACCGCGCCCGGCCGTCAATCTTACTTTTAAAAAAAAAAAATTTTTTTAAGGCAGGGTCTCACTTTGTAGTCCATCTGGCCTTGAACACACTGGGCAGGCCAGGCTGCCTTGAACTCATATCCTTCTGCCTCAGCCTCCCAAGTGCTGAGATTACCAACTTGGGACACCTGGCCCTGGCAATGTGAAATTTCTATAAAAATATCTGCCCTCCCTCTGCCCTCCAGATCTGCTGTTTAGTTTGTAAAATGATTTGTTCTAAATGTTTCATTTTACAGATAGATCTGACAGTCATGTAGATCTACCTTTCAGGTCATGCTTCTCTTTTAGGGGTGGTGGGGCGCTGAGGTTGACCCTGGTGCCGACTGCATGCTAAACACGTATTGTACCACTGACCTACACCTCCAGTTCCAGATGGCTATTATTTAAAGAGAAAAGAAAATAAGAGTTGTCCACAATTTATGGCACTTGCTCAAAAAAAAAAAAAAAAAAAAAAAGAAGGAAAGAAGAAGAAGAAGAAAAGAAGTTGGAGGGGTGGCTCAGAGATTGATACCTAAACTCCTGAGATTCATCCCCAGCAGTGAAAGAAAAAAAAAAAAAATCAAAATAATCAAAATACAAAGATCTATCCATTCTACAAATATTTATAGACCACATAGTTCCCTTCTTTTCCTCTCATCCCCAGGTTTTAAATATGGGCTGCTGCTTCTTTTTAAAACATTAATTTTTATTTTTAAAATTGAGTTATTCTTCACATACTACAAAAATCTAGCATTTATTTATTTATTTGACTGTTTTGAGACAGTCTCACTCTGTAGCTGAGGCTGGCCTCAAACTCTGGGAGATCCTCTTGCCTCAGCCTCTCCAGGGTGGGAATTACAGGTGTGCGCCATCCCCACCCAGCTAAAATCTATCATTTTAAAGTGTATGAGATTTAATTTTAAAAATTGACATATAATAATTATACATTTTATTAAATCTGTCATTATTCTCTTTTTTTTTTTTCCATTACTGGGGGTTGAACCCAGGGCCTTGCGTTTGCATGCTCTGCAAGTGCTGGACCACTGAGCTGTGCCCCCAGCCCCCTTTTTTTTTTTTTTTTTTTTTTTTTTTTTTTTTTTTTTTTTTTTTTTTTTTTTTTTTTTTTTTTTTTTTTTTTTTTTTACTTTTTGAGACAGGGTCTCGCTAAATTACGCAGACTGCCTCTGGTCTCCAATTTGAGATCCTCCCGCCTCCGCCTCCCTAGCCGCTGGGATTACAGGCGTGCGACACCACGCCCGGTTTGTCAGTATTCTTAAAGAATCATTTGTGGCCAGGCGCGCTGGCCCACGCCTTTAATCCCAGCGACTCAGGAGGTGGAGACAAGAGGATTGCAAGTTTGAGGACAGGGGCAGCCTGTGTAATTTACAGAGACCCTGTCTCAAAATTCAAGGTAAAAACTGGGCTGAGGGTTCGGCTTCGTGGTTAAGCACTTGTCAAAAATTGCAAAACGCTTATGTGAGGCCCCGGGTTCAACTCTGCAGTATCACAAAATAATAATAATAATATCATCATCATCATTGGGGACTTGCTAAAAAAATCAAATTTCCAGAGATCCGCGAGTTCGAGAACAGCCTAGTCTACATAGCAAAACCTAGTCTCCGGGGTGGGGGGGACTAAAAATATATTTTGCTAGTATGAAAAGGGAAGCAGTTAAGCCTGGGGTCAGGAAAACTCCGGGGAAATGTACAAATTTAACGTGGAACTTCACACGTATTGTCGAGCCTTCACGACAGCAGAATCTCGGAGGCTGAGCGACTCCCAGAAAACCAACTGTATATTCGATACTCTACCAACTCAACTGCTCAATTTAGCAGTTTTTGTCTTCGTGTGAAAAATTAGGAACAAACGAAGGCGCCTTACGGTGGTGAAATGCACGACCCTGGTGCTCAGTGCGTGTAATCAGGCGTCGTAAAAGCAAGAAACAAACTGGCGTCTGTGGCGAATCTGCTATTGCCAACGTAGAGTCCCGGTGGACGCCAGCGTGAATAGTCTTCCGTGGCTCGGAGCTGGCGCCTTCCTCCGCGGGAAAGGGAGCCCGAGTTTGCTGAGGTAAGAGGAAGCGGCTCGGGCAGAGCAGGGCCTGTGCCCGAGAAGGAAGAGAAAAGCGGCCGAGACGCCGCGATCGCGAGAGCGGGACCGCCATGTTGAAACCTGGCAAAGGCAGGGACCTGGGGCTGTGTTGCGGGGAGCGGGGTGAAAGCTGGCTGCGGAGAATAGCACCTCCCTCCCTGCGCCCACCTAGAAGTCTGGAGGCTGGAGGAGCTGGGCCTTGAGGGCCGAAGCCCAGAGAGAGGCTGGACTGGGACAGGGAGAAGGAGTCCAGTAGTGCAGACTTAGCACCGAGACTTCCGCCTTTGCTTCCACGGCGGCACTACCCACGCGCGAGAGGCTGCGGGCGGGGGCATGGGTGGGGCTCATTCTCAAGATCCCGTAAGGAGAGACTTTGAAAACACAAAACAAAACAAAACTTTTCTCTATATTTCAATAACTTATGGCCATAAAGCACTTTTATAGATACCATTTAATCTGCACAAAAACCCAGTGAAGTGGCATTTAGTTACGTTTTGCATTGAAGAATCTCGAATCTGAAAACTTAAAAGACTTAAATTTTGAACCACATAGAACAGGTCTTAAATCTGGGTGTCTGACTCCCAGTCCTGTGCTCTCTTTCACTTCCCCACTCTGGTCTTTGCTGAAGGCTGATGTTTTCTTACCAGTATTGATAGAAGCATGCAGATGAGAAAAAACAAAGTCTGTGCTTTATGCCTTTATAATTCTCTTAGCATTTGATTTGAAGAAGGTTTTGTTGTTGTTGTTTGTTTGTTTGTTTGTTTCTTTGTTTTGAGACAAGGTCTTGCTGTGTTGCCCAGGCTGGCTTCAAACTGGCAGTTCCACCTCAGCTGCCCAACTGCTGGGATTGAAGAGGTCTTAAAGCTTTGAACGGAAGCTCTGACTGCAATAATATCAGTGTTATTTGGGAGATCACTATGACTATATTCTGTTGAATGTTGAATGTATTCTTCCCCACCTGAGCTGGGCAGTGGGTTTCATTCTCAAACACCCAGAATCTGCTGAGTTCCTTTATCCTGGTTTCCAAAGCCTCATCTTTTATTAAAGCCACTTGAGGAAATTTATAAGTGCTCAAGATCTGGACCTGACACAGCTCCTGTTTCAAACTTCCTGACTGGGCTACTACTTAGTTTTAAGGTTTGGGATGAAAGCCAGGTGTTGTGGCACATGCCTGTAATCCAAGCACTCAAGAGGCTGAGCCTGGAAGATTGATGCAAGTTCAAGGCCAGTTTGGTCTACAAGGCCAGTTTGGTCTACATGGCTGGCCAGTTTAGTCTACATGGGGGTACACTGAAATGACAATAATAGTGCTCCCTGTGTAGCATTTAGTATTGCTGAGGTGAGGAGTTAACAGCTTAGGAAATACTTGGTACCATCTAAGTTCCATACATGTTAGCTGTAATTATCACGTTCTTGTTATGGGCCTTTGAGATGGGTCTGACTCCTAAAGACTGTGTGTACAACAGAATGAAATGATCCCTGATATCTGTACCAGGCACATGATCTTTTTTATGCTTAAGCCTATTGTTGCAGACACTGTGTCTTTTGAATGATTTCCAGCCTGGGGGGCTCATTTTCTGGGCTGTATATTTGACAGTGCTTCTCTGTTATTCATAGGGTGTTCAATGGCTAATTGTTTTGAGAATGGGCTGTTGGGTCCTTCTCTCTAGTCTGTCTTAGTATGGAAGCTTAGCGGAAACCTGTCCACCATGGGTAGCCCTGTTAGTATCTGAAACACTTGTGTTATAGCTTTCTGCATCACAGCAACATGCAAGCTCCTACAGCAAGACAAGCTGATAGACACCTGGGGGGCGGTAATTATTCCAGTCCTTATTTTCTCTTGGTAACCCTGTGATGGAGTGCGAGTAAATTTTGATTCCAAGAATTTTAGGCCCAGTAGAATGTGATCTCTACAGGGAATAACAGAGCAGGGAGAGGCAGGAATAACATAGCACTCTTTCTTCTATTTTTCCCATGAAGAAATTCCAGCCAAGAAAAAGACACAGGGCCCAAACCAGGACTGAAATGGTCTCACTTTTGTCCTGCATTCCTTCTGTTGCTCCAGCTGCGTATCATCCTTTCACTGATAAGGATGACAGCAGTGTTTTCTCCAAAGTTGCTTGTGAATGATGACAAATGTACATTGTCCTCCTTGCACAGTTTGGTGGTAGATCACATAATGTTGCTCTGTGTCTAAGTTCTCATTGAAGTGGTCCTTTTTTGTCTGATTTGGACAAACAGCTCTATGAATTTTGATGGGAATTCTTGCAATTCCCAGCATTTATCAGGAAGTGTCCTCAGATCCGGAGATACCAAACTCAAAGCTGTTTACTGTGCGTGGGGCAAAATATGATTACTAGAGAAGAGGTACAGTGAGCTGTGGGAGAGACTTGGAAGGATTTCTAGGATTCCAGAAGTGGAGATGTGGGAGGCAGAGAGGAAGAGAATATCCCCAGCAGACACAATCACACCGGAAAGACTTGGAGCTGGGGCATTAAGACACATTCAAGAAGTGAGGGATAATCCTGTATAGTTTAAAAATAGATTTTGTAAGAGGCTATGAAAGAGGCTAAGTGCAGGTCAGTGGTCTTGAGTGCAGTGGCATTGATGTTGGATTTATTCTGTAAGCATTTGGCTTTTTACTGGGGGTGAAATTCCGTAGCACACCCCATAAGCAATCAGTCACTCCCTATATGTAACCCATCATCTGAAGAAAAAAGCAAAAAGATCTTTGAGGAAAATTTGAATAAGAAGAGAACATTATAGGTGTCGTTTTAATATTGCAGAAAGATACTGTTAGGAAAGGTAATCATAAATATTTCAAAGAGCCCTGGTTTTTAAGAAACCTATTTCAGCATTGGCTCCAGAGTTTTAGAGAGGTGGTCACATAGGCATTAGCAGGGTCTGCAATGGTGGCAGGCCCATTATTATTCCAGCAGAGATTCCCATGAGTTAATTATCATGTATCAGAATGAATGACAACTGCAGTGTTGCTCACTGGATGAAAATTACCAGTGGAGTAAATGCTCTTGCTCCAAGGTGTGAACTGATGATCACCTAGGGAGTCAAGAAGAAATCCCATGGTTCTTTTGAGCCAAAGAGCCTACTGCTAGGCCATGTTCAGCTTTGCTCTCTGTTTACAACTGCTGCATTCAAATCAGTATTCCCCATGTAGCTATTTTATTTTATTTTTATTCACTTATATTTTGAAGTACTAGAGGGTTGAACCCAGGGTCTCACCCATGCTAGGCAAGTGTTTCACCACTGAGCTGCACTCCAGCCCATTTTTTATTTTGAGACAGGGTCTCACTAAATTGCACAGGCTACCTCTGGCCTCCAATTCATAATCATCCTACCTCAGCCTCCCAAGTCGCTGAGTTTCCAGGTGTATGCTATGGTACCAGGTTTGTAGGGTGTTCTTTTTTTTTTTCTTGGTGTGTGTATGGTAATGAGGGTTGAACCTAGGGCCTCAAACATGCAAGGCAAATGCTCCACCACTGAGCTGCAACCCCAGCCTTTATTTTTATTTATTTATTTTTATTTTATTTATTTTTTTGCAGTATTGGAGGTTGAACCCAGGGCCTCACACTTGCATGCTTTGCAGGTGCTATACCACTGAGCTGCACCTCTAGCCCATTTTTTAATTTTTTGAGACAGGGTCTCGCTAAATTATACCGACTGCCTCTGGTCTTGATCCTTGTGATCCTCCTGCCTCTGCCTCCCGAGTCTCTGGGATTACAGGCATGTGCCACTGTGCCCGGCTCCATTTTTATTTTTTATCTTGAGACAGGGTCTCCCTAAATTACACAGGCTGCCTTGGGCCTCGAGCTTGTGATCCTCCTGCCTTGGCCTCTCAAGTTGCTGGGATTATAAGCATGTGCCACCATGCATGGCTTGTAGTTTTGTTTTTAAAAAGTTCTTCTGTTTTAGTGATGCATATTGATAAAGGATATAATATTGAGAGTGTGTTTCAGAGGAATCTGGGGTGGATTATTCTGGCCACATGCGTGCTGGTCTTGGTTGGAGCCAGGTTAGGAATTCAAGGAGGGTTATTACCCTGTTTTCCACTTTGACATGCATTTGAAATTTTTGATAGTAAAGAGGTCTTTATTTTTTATGTTATTTATTTACAGAGGTAGGGGTCAAACCTAGAGCCTTGCCTCATAGCTTGGCAAAGGCTACATCCCCAGCCCAATAAGGACTTGTGTGTGTGTGTGTGTGTGTGTGTGTGTGTGTGAGAGAGAGAGAGAGAGAGAGGCAGGGCCTCACTATGTAGCCCTGGTTGATCTGGAATTTGTGATTCTACTAGCTCAGCCTCCTCAGTGCTGGGATTACAGGCAGGTACCACAATCCTAGCCGGGTATATATATATACACACACACACACACACACACACACATTGTTTTATTTTTATGGTGTGGGGGCTCAAACCTAAAGTTTTGTGCATAGCTAGGCAAGTGCTCTACCAGTGAGCTACACCCTTAGCCCCTATGACCATTTTGAAGCCTCCAAAAGTCACACTGGATTTTTTTCAGTACTTGGAGTTGAACCCAGTGCCTTGTGTATGCTAGGCAAGGGCTCCACCACTGAGCTGCACACTAGCTCCTTTCTTATATTTTTACTTTGAGATAATGTCTCACTAAATTGTGCAGACTGCCTCTGGCCTTGAACTCTGAATTCTTCTGCCTTCACCTCCCACATTGCTGGGATTACAGGTGTGTGCCATGGTGCCTGCCTTGGATTTTTTTCCTGTTCTTTTTTGTGGTGCTGGGGATGGGAACCCAGAGCCTTGCACGTTAGGCAAGCATTCTAACCTGGGTGTCATCCTCAGCCAAGTGTGCTGGATTTTGATCCGCACTGTTAGGTGCCGACAAGTTGGGTCCGACTCATAGCGACCCTCATAGGGTTCAATGACTGTTCAATGACTGATTATTTTGGGATTGCTTCTGGAGTGGATGCCACATCCTTCTGTTTTTACGGTGCTGGGGATGGAACCCCGATCCTCAGAGAGTGTGGATCAGCACTCTACCAACTGTGTTAAACCCCAGCCCTTTGATCCTCCTGACCATGTCCTAATGTAGTGGGTAAGTACCCTGCATGGCTCCTGTAGGTGTTACACCTGTACATGACATGCATGCACACTGCCTGTGCTTGCTGAGAGAGGTCTCCGGGGCAGGGCATGGCATCTCTGGAGCCCCACTGCCTGGCTTCCATATTACCTGCCCCTCTTCCTAGCTAGGAAGCCTGAGACCTGCAGTACCCCCTTGCCTGCCTTACCCTGAAGCGGGGTGAGCAAGCCAGGCATTGTGACTCCCACACATAATCCCAAGACCCAGGAAGCTGAGGCAGAGGATTGGAGTTCAGGGCCGGCCTGGGTCTATCTGGGGAGACCCTATGCCCACCCCCCAACAGAGGGTGTGCAGTGATACTGCTTCACAGGGCTGCGGTGAGGTGGAGTGAGGAGCCCACTGTGGGTGCTACATACCTGCTTGCTGTTGCTCTTCTAGAACATGAATGACTGGATGCCCATTGCCAAGGAGTACGACCCACTTAAAGCTGGCAGCATCGATGGCACCGATGAAGACCCGCATGACCGCGCGGTCTGGAGGGCGATGCTGGCCCGCTATGTCCCCAACAAGGGCGTCATTGGAGACCCCCTCCTCACCCTCTTTGTGGCCAGACTGAATTTACAGACTAAGGAGGACAAATTAAAAGAAGTCTTTTCGCGCTACGGGGACATCCGGCGGCTGCGGCTGGTGAGAGACCTGGTCACGGGCTTCTCCAAGGGCTATGCCTTCATCGAGTACAAGGAGGAGCGTGCGCTGCTGAAAGCTTACCGCGATGCTGATGGCCTGGTCATCGACCAGCATGAGATCTTCGTGGACTATGAGCTGGAGCGCACGCTCCGAGGGTGGATCCCACGGCGTCTGGGCGGTGGCCTGGGTGGGAAAAAGGAATCTGGGCAGCTGAGATTCGGGGGACGGGATCGGCCGTTCCGAAAACCGATTAATTTGCCAGTTGTTAAAAACGACCTCTACAGAGAAGGAAAAAGAGAAAGGAGGGAGCGATCCCGATCCAGAGAAAGGCACTGGGATTCCAGGGCAAGGGACCGAGACCACGACAGGGGCCGGGAAAGGAAGTGGCAAGAGAGAGAGCCAGCCAGGGTGTGGCCCGAAAATGACTGGGAAAGAGAGAGGGACCAACGAGAAGACAGGATCAAGGGGAGGGAGAAGAGGGATCGAAGCAAGTAGAAGCCCAGCATCAGACCCCCAAGGAAGGTTCAATGTGAGCAGTGGTAGTGGAGAAATTCTTTATGTGCAGTGAACATCACGATGATTTAATAAAAGTTACTGGTGATGATGGGGTTTGGAATAGCTTCCTTTCCAGCCTGGAACTGAGGTTTAAGCTGATATTATGAATTTATCATCATCACATAGTTCTAAGGATGTTTGTTTTTGCATTGCTGGGGATGGACCCAAGCCTGTGTACATGTTAGGCAGGTGCTCTTCCACTGCGCCATTTCCCCAGCCAGAACATGTTTTTTAATAGGCTCGAGAAAGGATTTTGTACTCAGTGGCATTTGTACAGAAAGCCCTTGTAAGGAGACACCATTCTCACCTGACAGTAGAGAATTTGTCTTGATTTTTCCTCATCTATTTTGTGTGTGTTTGTGTGTGTGGGGGGGGTACTTGGTGGTTGAACCAAGGGCCTGGCACACACTTTGTGAGTACCCGACCAGTAGGCTGTACCCCCAGCCCATTTTTTTTTTAATATAGAAACAGGGTCTCGCTAAGTTTCACAGGCTGCCTCTGGTCTTGAACTTGCAATCCTCCAGTCACAGCCTCCCAAGTCACTGGGATTGAAGGCACCAGCCACTGCACCCCACTGTTCCTCCCATCTATATAAAGTGGTTTGAGTGTGTGGCAAACAGACGATGGTCCAAAGCCCTTCATGCTGATCTGTGACTGCTGGGGACTCTCATCTGGCCAGAATGAGCTGTATCTTTTCCATTTTCATATCCATAGCCCCAAGGGTTGCTGAATTGAAATGAAAATGGAATAGAAAAGTGCATCCAAGGAGAATGTTCAGAGATTTAATACCAGATGCCAGTTGAAACATCTGGGTCAGCAGCCAGCTACTCTCAAACCCGACTCCACTGAGTGCAAAATGCTGACTGTCTTCTTTCTTTTCCTGGCTGGCATTTCAAATTAAAAAGCAGCGTTGCAGGGCTGTGATCTATGGCAGTCTCTGGCCCTTTGAAAAGATAAGGCTCAACAGAAGGGGGAATGACATGAAAATGTAGAACAAGGTGGGGTGAAAATCATTGAAAGAATCAGCACTACTTCTGATAATCGATTTTCTTTTTTCTTTCTGATTATCCGGCCTCTGGTTTGCCTGAGAAGTAGATCTCTTAGTGTTAATTTCTGTGAACTTTGAGTAAGTACCATACCACTCACGTGATTAAAAAAACCTTAGCCTGTATCTTTGGAAGTCCAGGGTTTTGTTCTTGTTTCTGTTTTTGCATTACTGGGGATGAAATCCAGGGCCTCCTGCAGCTAGGCAGGCACTTTACCATTGAACTACAGCCCCAATCCTCCTCGCTAGGTTTTTGTATCAGATGAGCCTCTCCCAGTGCTACACAGCAGGGGGACCAGCCTGCTATGCTGTAAAATTGCTATCAGATACTAAAAGTTTTAGAAAAATATTCTTTGTAAATTTCTGGCACTGTCAGAAAGCAGCCTTGCCTCGAACTCCTGTCTGACGTCACTCCCATTTCATTCACCAGGTGAAGTGTGTGGTGTGTTCTTTAGCCCCACCTCAGGGAAGCACATGAGGTAAGGCACCCATTCTGAGAAAACACGAATCCAGTGGCAGTGTCCACATAGCTGCTGACTCTGAGCATCAGACGTGGATGGAGGGAGGGCTGGGGATGTCGGCAGGGGTAGAGCTACCTAGGACACGGGTGATGAGAGAAATGCACACTCAGCCTCTCTGTGCACATTCGGGCTTAGTGTTACAACAACCCTGCCAACCCTGGTAATTTTAAAAGGAAAAAAAGGAAGGTCCAACTCCCATGGCAGGGACTTTGGCATTAGCCATCAAATGACAAAGGTAGTTCTGCTTCTAGTTTGTCCTACAGACCACTGCACATGTGCAAAAGTGCAGCACTGTTTTTGAGAGTGAAGGTTTGAAGAAGCTTCATGTTCCATCAATAGGACATAGATAAGCATTAACATATTATACATCAGTAGATCAGATCGTAATATATGAGAGAGCAAGGTTTCTCAGCCTCGGGGCTACTGACATTTCAGGCTGGGTAACTGGTAGTTCTTGGTTGTGGGCTGGGGTTTAGCTAAGTTGGTAGAGTGCTGCTCTGTGTTCTCTGAGGCCCTGGGTTCAATCTCCAGTACTGCAAAAATAAGAGAAGGATATGGCAGCCCACTGCTGGAACAATCCATATAGAAACAATCACCCACTGAAAACCCAATGCAGGTCACTATGAGTTGGACATGACTTACGGCACCTAACAATTTTTGGTTGTGGGCATTGTCTTGACATTGTAGGATGCTTCGCAGCATCCTTGGCCCTTAACCAGTAGGTGGTGGCAGCCTCTTTCCCCTCCAGTTACAGCACCCAAAATGTCTCCAGACACTGCCAAATGTCCCCTGGCGTACCATCACCCCTAGCTGAGAGCACCTGACTTAGGTACTGATGTGGGGTTTGCTCTAGCATGGGATTACAGATGTGGGCGCCATGGCACACAGCCTCACCTGATAGTTTCTTAGCAAACTAGCAGAGCATGTGGAATGTGGCCCCTCCAACACATATCCTTTAGTGCTCTTAGAAAGTGCCACCCCCCGATTCCCTGAGAACCTGGCCTGCACCCCACATGCTTTGCAGTGGGAGAGGAAGACAGTACATGGGCCAGCCCCCAAATTCCCCCTGAGCTAGTGAGGCCTGTGGTCCCCAAGCCATCTGTCCACCCACCAGGCTGCGTCACCAAGGCTCCCATGCCTCCCCCTCAATCTGTTCGGAGACCTGTGTCTTCTGTGCCGGGGACGAAGTATCTCACGTAGTGAACCTGACAAGGAAAGAAGGTGTCAGGAAAGAAATGCACACAGGAATGCCGCAGCGTCTCATCCTCAGCATCTTTGTTTGGTTAGCACTGCACAAGTCACAGCAGATCGCAAGGCACGCTGCCGGGGCTGGGCCGCACTCCAGCCTCCTTGGGAGTTGCTGCCGGCTCCTGCAAAGTTGTCTCCGGGCTCTGGGTGGGAGGACTGGCATCTTGTAGGTTGCTGCTTTGTGTCTGAGTTGGGGGCAGCTCTTCCTATGACTTCAGAGGCTCAATCTGTCCAGTCGGTACATCCTCTAAAATCTGCCACATCCTTGGCGATTTGATGATA
The DNA here is from genome assembly GCA_007922755.1 of Pedetes capensis. Classification (NCBI taxonomy): domain Eukaryota; kingdom Metazoa; phylum Chordata; class Mammalia; order Rodentia; family Pedetidae; genus Pedetes; species Pedetes capensis. The sequence continues at coordinate 33,556 of VMDO01004804.1, read as the reverse complement.
ATAAAAAACTGTCTTCTCCCCCCTGCCTCCTACTAAAGTATGGCAAAGCTCATGATAAATCCTCTACACCTAAAACTTTATATGAAGCAAGTCAAATAGCAGTTACAGCGGCAGTGATGTATTTGGCTTAAAGAAGCTTGTTACTAAAATTAACACAGGAGTCTAGCCTCAGTACGTGGGATTATTAAATATTTTTCCTAAAGGGTAAGAGGCATCTATTATAAATGGTGATAGCCCTGGATATAAATAAACATTACTTTAGAGTTTGGCATCAGTTTTTCAATGTCTATTCTCAAAGCAGTCTGAGGGACTGACTGAGGGTGCACGTGCACCAAGAGGTGTGAGGCAGCAACCCAGCGTGGGTGGTGATGGTCCAGGCGCATGGGCAGAGGGGGTCAAGGTCACAGGTGTTGCAGGGCTTCCTGTCCTTGCTCTGTGTACCCGTCGTCACGCTGGGTGTTTGCCCACTGGCCGAAGGACTCGTGGATGTGCACGTTTCTCTGCGTGTTGGCCAGGCGCTTCTTGTCTCGTGAAAAGAAGCTAAACCTTTCAGGAGAGAAGAGAGACAGAAATGAGAGCCCACCCTGGGCCCTTCAAGTCTGTGCTTTTCTCTTTCTTTGCAATGCGAGGGACAAACAGCAGCAAATGCAGAAGGGAGCAAATCCATTCGTGGTGTGAAAGAGAAAGTTGAGGATGCGGGTCAGAGATATTCTAGAAAGCATCAGAGGCTTCTGCACATCCCTTAGTCTCCGCACTTGGAGGTCAGACAGTGTGAGAGCAAGGGGTGTGTGCCTAGGACATGCGAGGGTATCCGCCCTACCCCTGCAGAGGCACCTACCCAGGAAATGCGAAGCTACTGGAACAAATCAGGGGTTTCTTCTTTTCTTTTCTGTGGTGTTGAGGATGGAACCTAGGGTATTGTGCCTATTAGGCAGGTGCTCTGCCCCTGAGCTGCACCCCGAGCCCAGGAGTTTTCTTAGTCACCCCAATGATGTTGAGAGAGCAGCATCTGAAAGCTGTGTGGAGCACAAGGCGATCTTGATGTAAACCTGTACCCAGGCCTAATTTAAGTGCCATGTGTTATATCACATCAGGAAACTCTGTAAGGAGCCCATGTGAAAGCCTCGATGTCATAGATACTACTAATGTAGCTATTTAAGAAAAATGAGAAAAAAATATTAAGTGAATCATGGTACAGAATACTCTGATTAGAAAAACACTACGAATAAATACATAGTAGGTAAATGAAACCTGCATTTTCCAAAATGGATTTAATGGTGAAGCCTGTAGAATTTATCACTATACCTATCAAGCAACAACTAATAGAGATTGAGAGGGCTTTTGTGTGTGTGTGTGTGTGTGTGTGTGTGTGTGTGTGTGTGTGTGGTGCTGGGGATGGAACCCAGGACCTCAAGCATGCTAGGCAAGTGCTCTACCACGGGGCTATACCCCTAGCCCCCAAGAGGTCTTTTTAAACTGCTGTGGCTATTGCATATTGATCAGAGTAAACCATCAGATGCCTAAAAGATAAGGGCAGAAATCACCACACACAGCTTGCGAAGTGGCCCATTTAAAACAAAGTCTTCTTCAAGATCATGCACATAGAAACGAGGACCCTGACAAGTAAGCTGGAGTGGACCCACCTTGAGGATTCCCAAAGGCTCTTGTAGTTTGTTTGTATGAGACAGGGTCTCACGATGCAGCCCAGGCTCCTGATCCTCCTGCCTCAGCCTCCTGAGTGCTGGGATTATAGGCGTGCACCACTGCGCCCAGCTCTACACACTTTCTAAGCTCCCAAGCCTCCTTGATACCACTGGTCTCTAATACGATTCCTTCTATTGTCACCAAGTTCTTAGTGCTGAGTTTTGATTTCTGACCTTGGTAAGAGATATCATAGCTATATTATGTTTGCAGGGAGCAAGGACAGGAATAAAGCACTGAGATATCAAGTCTTCAGATAAGCTTTTTAGTTTTCTCTGTTCACCTGTTCACTTCTTTTGGTGCCGGGGCTTATCGAGTCTTGTTTTAATTACATCTGGGTGAATGGGGTTACTGGAGCCTACAATCCCTTCCAAACAGGAATAAAAAGTTCTTTCAGGAGCTGGGCGCAGTGGTGCACGCCTGTAATCCCAGCGACTCAGGAGGCAGGAGGATCACAAGTTTGAGACCAGAGGCAGTCTGCATAAAAAAAAGTGAAAAAGTGGGTTGGAGGTGCAGCTCAGTGGTCCAGCACTTGCAAAGCATGGAAACACAAGGCCCTGGGTTCAACCCCCAGTATCACAAAAAAAAAAAAAAAAAAAAAAAAAAAGTTATTTTACCATAAAGCTGGGGGCCAAGTACATCTGGGGAACTTCTGCCTGGCCCCGAAGGACTCCATCCTCCATGACGGAGGTGTGTGAGCTGGTGAGTGAAGGCACGTTGTCCAGACTGGGTCATGTGTGGTCTTTCCGTGCGGCGGATGGGGAATTAGCTAGCCAAGAATGCAGTGGCAGCACCTCTTGGGCTGATTTTAGTAAGCAGCAAAGCCATTCAGCACCTGTCCCCCAGGGGAATGCAAGTATCGGGCTCCCCCTCTGCTCTCTTTTCTGCACCAAGATCAAACGGCTGCCAGGATAAAGCAGTTTAGAAAGCCACGGAGGTGCAGGGGGTGAAAACAGTGTTAGTGTCACTCAGGGAACCCACAGGGAGTGGATTACTGACCCGTCACTTAAAGGACCTTCTTCACTGGATCGTGGGCAAGGTGGTGTTTAGAATGAAACAGAAGAGACAGAAAGAGTCATTGGTGGCAGAGCTGAGAGCCCCTGGGCTTCGCTTGTGCGAGCGGCTGAGACCACCCTCCACACCCACTTCCGGTGCCAACGATGCAGGTGATGGCCATGCAGCTACAGTGGCCACAGGGGACAGGCCAGCCTCAGCAGCAGACATTCCAAAGGCAGAGCTCACACAAAACTAAACACAGGCAGTGCCTACGAGGGGAAGGAGTCGTCGGGCCGGCTGCAGGGTGGTGTCATCTAGAATCAGTCCAGCTGCCACCATGGGCATTATGGCTGTAAAGATGCTGGCTCCGGACATACAGATAGACACAGAAGATAAGAACAGGGAAGGCATGACCAAGAAGCCCACCCTCCAGACTGCCCAGCAGAGGGTGCACCTAGGGTTGAACTGCCTCCCTGAATTTCCAAATCCACATGCTGAAGTCCTGACACCCCACCCTCAGAACTTGACCTAATGCAGACACAGGTCCTCATGGCTGTGACTCGTTAGAAAGAGGTCATACTGGAGGTCTGCTGCTGTTGTTTGGTGCCAAGAGGACTGGTGTCCTTGTAAATGGGGGAAATCTGGACACAGACGTGTGCTCAAGAGAAGCACCATGTCAGGACAGAGGCAGAGATGGGGTGATGCCCCCACATACCACGGATCATCAGAGAACCCCCGAGAAAAAGAGAGAGAGGCCTGGAACAGATTCTCCTTTATGCAACCAACCCTGCACCAACTTTGGCCTTGGATTTTTGACCTCCGGAACTGCGCAAGGACATGTGACTAGTTAAGCCCCCCAGTCTGTGGCACCATTACAACAGCCAAGGACTGAAGCAGAGGCTGTGTCCCTGACACTCTGGATAGGTCACAGCCAACAGTAGATGGTCATCTGTCTGCTAGGCAGCAGGAATGAAGACAAGACTTCAGCCAGGCCACTAGAGCTTATTTTGAAAGGATATATATATATATATATATATCCTTTCCGTGCGGCAGAATATATATATATATATGTTGTTGTTGTTGTTAGGTGCTGTCGAGTCAGTGTCCGACTCATAGCGACCCTACATACAACAGGCGAAACACTATTGCCAGTGCTTCTCTGCTGTTCATAGGGTTTTCAATGGCAGATTGATTTTGGGGAGTGGGTTGCCGGGTCCTTCTCCCAAGATACACACACACACACACACACACACACACACACACACACACACTCAGTCACACTTTTTTATTTTTTATTTTATTTTTTGTGGTACTGGGGGTTGAAGCCAGGGCCTCGTGCCTGCATGCTCTGCAAGTGCTGGACCACTGAGCTGCGCCCCCAGCCCATTTTTTCTCTTTTTGAGACAGGGTCTTGCTAAGTTACACAGACTGCCTCTGGTGATCCTCCTGCCTCCGCCTCCCAAGCTGCTGGGATTACAGGCATGCGCCACTGCCACCGAGCCCGGCACTTTTTTATTTTTTTAAAGTGGCTGGGACAAACTATATGCTAGGCTCCAGTGAGGTTGAGTTTCTCTGTGCTTACATCACCTTTGAGCCCTTCACAGAGGAACTGGGGGTACAGCTCACCAGGACCGTTTCTCATGGTGACACGGAGAAGAGAAGAGAAGGGGCGTTTTGCTAACTGAATGGGCCAGAAATATCTCCAGATGCCAGGCTTCTGGGCCCAGGTCACCTTCCAAGGTCTCCAAGCCACATGACGTTGCCCTTGCCTTCACCAGGATACCCAAACAGCGCACCCCAGGGCGAAATCATTGCACAGCTGACCTCGCATGGACGTTTTGCCTGGGGAGCGGTCTGTGCACCTGCAGATGCTGGGTTTCCTCTGGGGCCTGGCCAGGGGCCAAAAGGATGGCCAGGGCCCTGGGTCACCTGGAGTATCCTGGCCAAGTGACTGCCTATGTCTCGCTGGCCTCACTGAACACAACCCCTTCCTGAGCTATTCCAGGTGCCACCCTGTAGAAGCCACCCCCTCTGGAGGGACAGCCATTCCCAGGCGGCCTGGATCTGGGGGTGCTGGTGTGAACACCTCCCTCCCACTGAGCCACATGAAGTTGGGGCGGTGCCATTTCAGGCAGGGTGATGGGTGGCAGTGAGGAGGCTATTTCTGGCTGAACAAGGAGTGGGTAGGAGAGAGACAGAATGCACTGTCACCGCTAACACTTAAGACTGGATGGCTGCCTGCTCTAGGCCAGCCTCTGCAGTCCTAAGGGCGGTTCTGAGCCAAAGCCTCTGGCTGCCTCCCCAGCCACCATCCCATCTCCCCATCACCCCTCACACCACCCCGTGGAAAGCATGGGGCTGATGGAGGTAGGGACCACACGAAGTTGGTGCTGGTGCCTGGCGTTCACTGGGGACGAGGCTGGAGTCACCCGGGGCTCCTGCATGACCTGCCTGGGCAGTGTCAGCCTGTCCTCTCTGGCCAGCAGCTGCTCAGTCACTAGGTATTCCTGGACCATCTTCTGGGGTAGGAGTTTCTGGCTCCTGCTGTGTTTGGCCCAGAAACGCCAAGGCTGATGTCTCTGACTTGTGGTGCACTTATAAGAAATAAGGGATCTGGGCAGCCAGCCACAGCTGGGGACTGGGCAGGGGCAAGAGAGGGGGCGGGGGAGGAAGTCATGTAGACCAATGGCATGGGCTTGGCTGAGCCTTCCCCTGGGATCTGAACAAGGCCCACAGGCTTCCTGGAGCTCAGTTTCCTCCTCTGAGAAGTGGGGATGATCAGCCGGGTGCTGTGGCGCATGCCAAGGCAGGAGGATCAGGAGGTCAAGGCCAGAGGCAGCCTGCGTGACTTAGCGAGGCCTTGTCTCAAAATAAAAGTAAAAGGGGGCCAGGCATGGTGGTGTACACCTGTAATCCCAGCAGTTGGGAGGCTAAGGCAGGAGAATCATGAGTTCAGGGCTAGCCTGAGCTACATGGCAAGGTCCAGGCCAGACTGAGCTACCTAGTGAGACTCTATCACAAAGAGAGAGAAAGAAGGGGGGGGGAGGCAAGAAGGAGGAAGGGAGAGAGCGAGGGAGGGAGGGAAGGAAGGAAGGAGGGAATGAAGGAAGGAAGGAAGGAAGGAAAGAATAAATAAGTAATTACATAAATAAATAAGGCGGCTGGGATGCAGCTCAGTAGGGGAGCGCTTGCCTGGTGTGGGAGCGGTGCCTGGGTTCAACCCCCATACTGAGAAAAACAGGAAAAACAAATGGGGAGACACATCGGGCTCTGTCTTAGCTCAAGGGCTCCTTCAAGCCTCTCTGGTGATTATGACTTAATTGCTAAGCACAGGTGAGGAGGAGCTCCGCAGCCCTCAGGCCCAGTCCTGCCCCAAGGCGAGGACACAAGAGACCTAGTGGCCTTGTGGGCTGAGACTCATCTTCTTCCCATCCCAGGCTCAGCTCCTCTCAGCCTCGGGGCTCCCAGGCCACAGCTCCCAGGTCAGCAACCAAAGAAGACAAAGGCAACCTGTGTCCTGTGCTGGTCAAAAGCCTTTTGTGCCAGCTGGCTCCTCAGGTCATCTCCTAGAAGGATGGGCCGCCTCAGGACTGGCCACCTGCACCCCATGGACGGAAGGGGCTCGGCTCACTCGGACTCTGTTTCCCTCTTTCTCTGTCTCTGTCTGTCATCTGTCTGTCTCAGGCTTCCTGACTCTGCCCACTTCCCTGCCCAGCTCGGAGCACCGGATCTTGCTGAGCAGGAGGACAAGCTAGAAAAGAGGAAGGGCTCTGAAAATGGAACAATCTGGAAAGCAAAGGCAGACACTGCCCCCTATTCAGGCGTGGGTCCGAGAACTAGAGGAAAGGTTTGCTGCTGGTTCTGGTAACTTTCCTCTGCATGGTACCCAATTTGGGATGGCAAAAGCCAATTCTCCATGACCTGTGGAGATGAAGGTGGCTGGACTCGAACATTAAACAGCTGGAGAACTCCAGGTTGCAAGGGAACCCTTAGAGTCATAGAGCCTGTGGGCACCGGAGGCTCTCTAAAAGCAGCGTGCTCCCCACGGAAAGGCTGGAAAGGTCTGGCTCTCAAAGACCTGGGAACGCCGAGCACTTGGCTCCTAATCGCCTCTTCCCTCAGCCCAGGCCAGGACTGTTTGGGTTCATGAAGGTTCCCCAGGGCTAAACCCAAAAGCTATAGCCCTGAAGCACACAGAATCCATTCTGCTCATCCTTACATGTGGGTGGCGATGGCAGGTGGATCCGAGTTTAAGCCACGCCCTGGACAGAACCCCTAGCCTGGGGTAGGTACTAAGTACTGCCCAGGATTACCCCTGCAGGGCCTCCCCATCCCACAAGGAAGCCACCAGGGGCAGCCACACTTCCGTCTGAGCAGCACTCTGATCTTGCATGGGGATCCATCCTCCCCACCCTGGGTCCATGTGAAGTGAATGGAATTGAAGCTACTCTAGTTTTCAGGGATGAACATGGGGCACAGACCTCACCTTCAGTGCTGCCCTGTGATTGGTTTAGAGATGGTCATGTGACCCAGTCAGAGCCAATAGGACTTGACTGTGGTTTCTGTGGAACTCATGGGAAGAGAATCTGAACTTGAGTCTCACACAGAATAACTGACGTTTGCCACCGTGCTGTCTGGGTTTAGGAGCACAGGCCTGAGGATGAAGCCCCCAGAGGGAAGCAGGTCAAGGGCAGAGGAAGCAAAGCCTGGATGGAGCGGAGCCTGAAGCTGCAGCAACCTGGGAATTTTTGGCTACTTAGCCAAATTCTTTTCCTCCAGTTACTTGAGCTGGGTTCCAACTGCAAACAGAAAATCACGAACTAATCCAGGGTCAAAGTGGTTATGTGGATTTGGAGGAAGATTTTCTGATTCCATGTTTCATCCCTAGGAAATATTTATCTCTAACCAAAACTGGGGACTACACCTGCTCCCCAAACCAGCAGGGATCTAGGGCCAAACTGATAAGCAAAATGGACCCAGCAAGATGACTGGAAGGGAGCGCGTGTTAACCCTGATGCCCCATTGCCTGTGTCCTTGGCCACCAGGGTCCAGAATTTGAACAGGGAGAATGTGAAGCATTGCTGAAGGGAGAGAGGGTCCAGCTGTTAGACATCTGTGCATGTTCTGCATCAGGTCAACCCACCAGTTGAGAACCAGCCAAGAATTTCCCAAACTGTAACTAGGTTCTAAAGGGTGAGGTGTATGGATGGTACCCCACTTCCTCTCCCCACATACCCCAGAAAGGCCACAAAGCTTCTACTAGGGTTGGGAGACACTGAGCCCTTGTCTGTTGATGAGCCCTGGGCAGAGTCGGGAGACCAAGGCCAGGAGGATGACAAGGCTGTCCTGTGAAGACTTTGCCCCCTGGCGGTGCCTCTCCTTAGCTGTGTGCTCCTCGGCAGGTGCCTCGATTGCCCTGAGTGCCCGGTGGGAAGAGTGGTGGCTAGGGCCCCTGCTGACCCACGCCATGGGGAGGCCCCGGCGTCGGTCAGCAGGGGCCCTGGCACCAGGAAGCTCTGGGCAGATGCGCATACTCTCCTGGACCGCAGGCTTTCCCCCTTCCTTGGAGGCCTCCAAGGGCCCACAACCCTCCTCAGATGGGACACACAATTTCACAGCCACATATTTGTTCCAGGTAAAAGGTCTGTGAGGTTTGTCAGAAGCTTAGAGACACTCTTGATGCCAGGGTCCTATGACATGGCTCAAAGCCCAGCAGCGGGCAGAGGCGGGCTGCTCTCTCTGTGTGCCCCTCCAGCAGCAAGCAGGGCCTGACTGCATGGATTTGGCACCAGTGAATACACAGTGGATGCACACAGGGGTCATGGGGGGGTCATCACAGAAATGCACATGTGGGGTGGGCCTGGGGCCACTTCACATACCTTTAAGCTGGGGTTTTGAGCCCTTAAATTGCATGACACCCCTCCCTCCCCATGCCCAGCCTCGTTCACTGTCCTCAAAGGCCACAGCCACATCCCACCCCATCTGACCCGAACAAGCTTCTGAGTGTCAGCCACAGGCCCCAGCCACCCCCAGGCCCCCAGCTCTCCCCAGACTTCTGCCTAGAGACCCCAGAAGGACCCTGGTGAACCCAAAGGCAGGAGGCCCAATGTGGGCAGGGAAGCATGCCTCAGCAGGCGGGGTTAGCGACAAGCCTTGCCCTGAGCAGGTGCCCAGGTCGAAATCGGGGGACATGTGACCCTGGGGTAGCCATGAGGGGGGCAGCTCTGTGGCCCAGGAGCACGTCACTTACAGTCGCTTGATCCCCGACTCTGGCTGCGGGGACATCCTTGGGTGGGCAATGGGTGGAGGCTGGGGTATCCGGTTTTCCTCTTCAATTTCTTCACTGGAAGGAGTCAAGAAGCAGGAGATAAGAGTTAAAAACTCGGTGAGAACATTCCAGAGGGTTCTGCCTGATGGTCTGTGAGGGTGTGAACTTTTGGGGGGCAGTGAGAATAAGGGAGAATGAGAAGACAGCGACAGTGGCCCCTCCACAGACACTCTGCCCAAGGGGACAGAGGACCTCTGGGTGAAGGTCATGGCCAGTTCAGAGGGGCCAGCCCTGGGGAAAACAGAGGCAGGAGCCCCACAGGCAATGTGAGGAATTTCAGGAAAGGGACTCCCTGTTCTACTTTCTTTCTGTTCTTTTCTGACACAGGGTCTCGCTATATAGCCCGAGCTGGCCTTGAACTCTTGGTCCTCCTGCCTCAGCTTCCTGAGTGCTGGGATCACAGGCGTGGCCCCGGGGCCTGGCTCTCTGTTTACTCTGATTCCAGCCAAACAGAACTGCGCCCTATTTCCATCTTTCCAAAATGCTTCCCTGTCTCTGCACCGTTGGGGTTTCTCTATCTGCAGGAAGCTGTCCGCCCTTGCCATTCCCACATTTGATGCTACTCTGGCCTGAAAGGCAGGCCCAGCTCCCATGCCATCTCCTCCAGGAAACATTTACAATTCTGCCTCATCCTCATGCCAGAGCATTCCCCTCTGACCCTCCAGCGCAATCAGATCACTCTCCGTATGTGCCAGGTGCACAGTGGGCCTTCAGTAAACTGGTGGGCCATGTGCAGCGCCTGTCCTTCGTCTGGCTTCCCCTTCAACAGATATTTGTTGTGCACCTACTATGTGGAAAGCTCCACAATGATGGGAGCTTGGCCAGGAACAAACACACAGGGCCAGTGGTCTGACAGTCCTTACCATCTGGTATGGCAAACATGCACATCAGCAGACAGGGTGATGTCAGATGGTAAAAAGGGCCAAAAGAGTAAAACTGAGAAAAGTGACAGTGGGGTCAGGGTGCTGTTTTGGTACAGATGGTGATGGCAAAGGCCTCTCTGAGGAGGAGCTGATACTTGACCTGATCTCTCAATGACCAAAAGTCAATCACGGGAAGAGTCAAGGGACTGTCTTCCTAGCAGCAGAAGTGACACGTGCAAAGGTCCTAGGGTAGAAGCAAGTATGGTGGGTGTTTTTGTTTTTTTGTGGTGCTGGAGGTGGAACGCAGGGCCTCGTGTGTGCTATACAAGTGTTTGCTCTGCTACTGAGCTACACCCCCACTTCCCAGGGCCTCTCGCTTACATGCTTTGCAAGTGCTGTACCACTGAGGTGCACCCCCAGGCCATTTTTAAATTTTTTTTTTTTCAATTTTGAGTTAGGGTCTCATTAAGTTATGCAGGCTGCCTCTGGTCTTGAACTTGTGATCCTCCTGCCTCTGCCTCCCAAGTTGCCAGGATTACAAGCGTGAGCCACCATGCCCAGCTAGCCTGGTGTTTTTTGAGCAACAAAAAGAACCACGGTGTATATGAAATTAAGGGGGTGTGAAGAGGCATGGCCTGATGTGGCAATCTGCGACAGGTGTTGATCTGCGACAGGTGTTTTTGCAGTGAAGACAGCTTTAAAATAATTAAATGTTTTGGTAATTCATTTGGTGGCAAAGCCTGAACTGAACTCTTGTGAGACTGTTTAGAATCTTTATCCCAGTAGGTAGGAAAGTTCATATCCTTGCTGCAAAAATATTAATGTGTTTGCTCTTGGGGTGCTGCCCACACCTTGCTGGAAGGTAAGGTAATAACACAAGATCTGCAACATTCCTTCTGACAGCCGAAGAGCTTTGAATTCTAAAGTGCCCGGAGCCTGAGATTTGGAATGGGAGGGTGGGTTGGTGTGTGAGGGCTCTGCAGCCCGAGAAGGCTCCAGGAAGGCCACTGAGGCTCGAGGCAGCCAGGCCCCACCTCCTGTAGTAGGCCAGCTCCTCCTGCAGCAGGAACACCGTAGACTTGAGCTCGTTCCTCTCGTGCAGCACGTCCCGCAACTCCTGCAGTGTGAACCGGGGGCGGTTGGGGTCCTTGAGTTCCAGGGCAGCCCTCTCTGAGTCAGAGACACACTCTTCTCCACCCGGCTCCATCTGCAGGAGGCAGAGACACCACTAATAAATTCCTGGCGGCCGCACCCACCAAGCCTCCCAGCCTCCCTGCCCACTGAGGGCACTATTTTAAGCATTGGGGCGGGGGGCCACCTCACGTTCTACACAGCTTCCCTCTGGAGGTGGAAGCCTGCAGCCACCTGTTCATTGTTCGCCCTCAGTCTCCAGACCTGCACCCTGGCACCTCCCCGCCCGCCTCGGGATTCTGTTACAGACAAGCCAAAGGCGTTCAAAGAGAAGAAACACAGAGCCTCCACCCTGCCTCCCTAGGAAATCTGCTGCTCTTCCTTCTCCCAGTTCGCTTCCTCTGTTCTAAGACCATCGCTGATCCAACCAGAGTGGGTAGAATCACAGCCTCCCTGCAGCTCCATGCTCCTCCACTTGACACAAGCTGTACATTTTCCTCTATCACAGGCCCTCTGCTCAAGCCCCTTCCCCAGGGCCCCTGGTACCTTGCCCCTGAGTTAAGTGCCCAGGAAGGGGGCAAACTCAGGCTTTCTCCTGGGTGCAGGTTACACGGATGGGTCCACGATGATGCTGAGTCACCTGCCCGGGATCAAACCCACACCTTGCCCTCCCACCTTCTTCCAGAGCAAAGGGGGCTTTTTAAAAAAAAGTGGGGTAAAATACAAATAACAGAAAGGACAGCACTTTATCCCTTTTAAAGTGGACAGGTCAGTGGATAGTTTAGTCCATCCACATGTTGGACAAGTGCCCTCTCTATGTAATTCCAGGACATTCTCATTGCCCCTAAAGAAAACCCCATACTCATTAAGCAACCATCTGCTGTTTCTCCCTCCCCTAGCACCAGCTCTTGGCAACACCACCTCTTTGTCTCTGTGGCTATGCCTGTTCTGGACATTTCATATCAATGGAATCAAGCCACAGTGTGTAGTATTGTGTCTGGCCTCTTTCATCCAGCATCACATTTCTAAGGTTCATCAATGTTACAGCATGTATCAAAACTTCATTGCTTTTTTATGGCTGGGTAATATTCCATGGCAGGATAGACTACATTTGTCTATCCATTTTTTGATGGACATTTAGGTAGCTTCCACCTATTGGCTACTGCAAATGGTGATGCTAACTAGAGCCTTCATGCATAAGCATCTATTTGGACACCTGTGTTTTATTCTTTCAGATATACACCTAGGCGTAAACTGTTGTCTCTTATGGTGACTCTAGCTTTTTCAGTAACTTTTATCAACTGTTTTCCAAGTCAGCTATACCATCTTCTATTCCTATACCATCTTCTATTCCTACCAATAATAGTCAGGGGTTTTAATTTCTCCACATTCTGGCCAACATGTTTCATTCCTTCCTTCTTTCTTTTTTTCCTTCCTTTTTCCTTCTTTGTTTTCTCCTTCCTCCTCTTTGTGCTAAGGATGGAACTCAGGGCCTTGTGCATGCTGAGCGCATGCTCTACCAAAGCTTAGCTTTCCTTTCCTTTCCTCTCCTCTCCTTTCCTTTCCTTTCCTGAGAGGTTTTGCAAGCTGCCCCTGGTCTCCCAGTCTATACGTGACCTGTCCTCTCCAGGTAACTCAATGTCCTGACAGCCTTGAGCCTCTAGTGTCCCAGGTCGACTCAAAGTAGCCAAAGGCTAAGACAGCAATTGGAAAGCTCTGGTGGAGGGGGATGAGGGACGGAAAGATAACCCACCTGCTCCCCAACCCCTGAGTAGCCTGGCCAGCCAGTGGCACCAGGCCAAGGGGCCAAGGACACCAGAAGGCAGAGCTGGGCCTTCCTGTCCTGACAGTTGGGGACACGCTGTTCTGGGAATGGACACTGGAAAGGAGCTGCCTTCTCCAGGCAGGTCAGGTGACAGCAGAGCCTCTTGCAGGCCTTGGGTGTGTAGGGCTCTGCCCACACCCAGCCTTGGAGCTGAAGGAAACCCTACACGAGTCCCCTAGGCCACCTGGCAACTGGGTGGGGCCTCTCCCCACCCAGAAAGAAGGAGACACCAGAGGAGCTGATGTCCAAGAGCTGTTCCAGGGGTCGGCAGAGTGGCGCTGGGTCCTCTGTGCCCTTTAACAAGGGACGGAGCAGGCACTTAGTTATGCCAGTGCCTTTCTCTTCCCCACCAGGGCAAACCTGGAGGTCTAATATTTATCCTGCATGAACTAAGGGCTCACTTGGTGCCTTGCTGGTCCCAGAGCATGGAACTGGGGACAGATTCAGGCCAGCAGGGTGAAGACCATCTATATACATCAACAGAGACCTATGAGGTCACTTAGTAAAAGAGGTGTAGAGACATCAAACTCATGCAAGATGTATTGTTAAGGTGGGCTCTGTGCATGGGAGACTGACGAATGTGTAGGAATTTGCCACGAACTCTGGGCATCAGTGGTATAGACCAGAAGTTGTAAAGCAGGGCCCTCAGGCCACACAAAACCGTCTCACCCTCACTGGGTCTAAAACCCATTAAATTAGTCACCAACTGCTTAAGATAAGGAGATTCAAACTCACCATCCTCCTGTCTCAGTCTCCTGAGGGCTGGTACTGAAGGTGTACACCGTGGCACCCAGTCAACCCAGTGACAATCCTAAGGGCCCTTCCTATCCTGACACATGGGCTCCTCTGAACACTCAAGGATGCAGGGTTCTCGCTCACCTGCACGCATGGCATGACAGGCTTCCTTGGAACGCGACTTCCTTCTCTCTGGAGAAGGGATCGCTCATTTTGGGGGGGGGGGGGCTTTTTCCCCACAGAGCTGGGAGAGTCCCAGCCAGGGGTGCAGAGGTCCTGACATTGGGCACCACTGCCAGCAAGTGCAGGACAGGGAGAGCTTGGAGTTGCACTGGGCTGTGACCATGGCTGTCCAGACCAGGCAATGCTCTACCAGTGGCCTTTCCCCTGCGGCAGGCAGCCGATCTGCAGCCCTTCTACGCTTAGTCCAGGAGGGAGCGCAGGTGGCTCGGGTTATCGCAGATAAGCTGGTCCTCAGAGACAAGGGACATAGCCGGCTGGAGGGAGATGCCCTGAGGCCCCAGGACCTCCCAGGGAAGCCTAAGCCTGTCCAGAGACCTAAGGGAGCAGTGCCCGGCTGGGATCGGGTCTGCCCCGCAGCAGGGCCGCCTGGGCACCCGTCATGCTCAGGACCCTCAGGCCTAGCAGGCATCAGTGCAGCCCAGACCTAACCCCTGCCTTGGGCATCAGCTTTGTAAAAAGCCTGGGCTGGTGCAGTGGTACAGCCTGTGATTCCAGCATTTGGAAGGCGGAGGCAGGGGGATGGATGCGAGTTCAAGGCCAGCCTGGGCTACACAGGCAGACCTTGTCTCCAAAACAGAACAAAACAAACCGACAGAAGCCCACTGAGCAAGCAGATCTTGGAAGCTGGAGTGGCTGAAGATGCAGTGATTGAGCTCAGTCTTCTGCTGAGCGTCTGAGGTCCATGGGCTAGAGCTGCCACAGCTCCTGGAGGGCTGGAGGATTTTTTTTTCTGGTACTGGGGGATTGAACCTGCTTTGAAAGTGCTCTACCACTGCACTGCACCTACAGCTCATTTTAAATTTTTTATCTTGAGACAGGGTCTCGAACGATCCTCTTGCCTCTGCCTCCACCTCCTGAGTCACTGGGATGACAGGCATGTGCCAGGGCACCTGGCTTGGAGGGCTGTAGGTTAAAGGGGAAAGGCCAGAGAACAAGACGGATAGAGGAACAGTGCCAACTGGAAATGGGGGTGCATCCGTGCAGCCGGGGAGGGCCACAGGCAGTTGGCCACACAGACACACATGTCCAGAACAGGGACGTCCTCGGGCTGTGGGTAGTGGCAGGAAGAGGGTGATGGCAGGTGACTCGTGAGGACTAGTGTCTCTTGGGGGTGACGACCTCATGATATGGCAAATACTAAACATCACTCCAGTGAGGAATGTCCCTGTCTTCACTGTCAGAGACCTGCATGGCGGGGAGTGTCACGGCTGTCAGGACCACGTCCTCAGGACCCAGGTTGGGACCCTGCCCTGCCCGGCCAGGAGGCCTGAGCTCTGGGGTCTGATGAGCTGGTGAAGCACCTCTAGGAGGGGGCAGGCAGGCACCCAGGGCTCGGCCTCT
Source organism: Pedetes capensis (assembly GCA_007922755.1). NCBI lineage: Eukaryota > Metazoa > Chordata > Mammalia > Rodentia > Pedetidae > Pedetes > Pedetes capensis. The sequence continues at coordinate 18,393 of VMDO01004804.1, read as the reverse complement.
TACCACCCATCATGACCGTGGGCTTGGCTGGCCCCTGCTCTTGCCAAGGCACAGCCTTGTCTGCCACAAACCCTGTCCCGGCTCATATTGGCCTACGCAAAACTCAGTGCTCACACAGCCACACTTCCCATGGCACTCACTGCCCAGCTCAGGCACTGGAGGCAGTGCTTGTGAGACACACCTGCCCGTGTCCAGCCCTGCCCTTCTCAAAAGGCCTCTATAGTCTTCCTCTGGACCAAGACCCCACCTCCACTTTCAGTCCATGTGGCTGGGGTCAGCACCGCCAGGGCGGCCCCGTGACTCAAGAACACACTGTAACATGTCCTAGACCTGTGACCACAGGATCGATCTGCTGACGGGCCAATGAGGGGGATGCCCTGACACTTCTGTGACTCTTGGCAAAGAGGTAGTTTCTTTCCACTGGGGTTGCTATGCTGGTTGAGGACCGGGTGCTATGATGCGTCCAGAGCTTGCTTGAAAATGACACCAACGTAGAGTTCAGCAGAGCTGACTGGAGATCTCACACGAGCCTCTGACGGCATCGTCCAAACACCTAGGGCCAACTATACCTGAAGCTGCCCCTGATGGGAGGCTTTTAGGCACACAGCCAATAAATTACTTTTCTCCCTCCTTCTTGTTGTTGTTGTTAGGTGCCGTCGAGTCGGTATCCGACTCACAGCGACCCTCATAGGGTTTTCAATGGCTGAGTGCTTCAGGATTGCCTTAGGGAGTAGATTGCCAGGCCCGTCTCCCATTTTTGCAGTGCTGGGAATTGAACTCAGGGTCTCAGAGACTACAGCGCAATGCTCTATCCACTGAGCTAAATCCCAGCCCTTTCTCCCTCCTTAAACCATTTAATTTAAGTACATGTAACTTTTTGCCAAAATCAGGGCTTCACCTGGCCCTTTGACTTCTCCCTAAGCTCACTCATCAGTCTCCCAGGTCTCTGTCTTTCAGAGAACCCCAGAGTGACTGGCCCGGATCCAAGGGATACTTAATGCCTGTGCTGAGACCTGAACCCCTCTGAGTGTGACCTCCTCTGCTGTACCAGGCAGCTATCGGTGTTCACGAGCCTCAGTACAGATTTGTGGAAAGACACAGCAAGCCCTGCCAAACTCCCGAATAATTCCCGAGGCTTTTCTGAAGGAGCAAATCCGTCTCCCACTCTCTACCCGAGTTCTCTCGGGGGGGCGGCCAGAAGTGGACCTGCCGCTCCTGTGGCTGGGCGATTCCTGACCCATGGCAGTCTCCACACTACATGGAAGCTCCATGGGGACAGGGGCTGGGCCTGTGCTCTCACCATTTCCGGCTCTGTGCCTGCCGCACAGTCAACTATTATATGAATGAATGAATGAGTGAGTAAGTGAGTGAATGGCGGTGCCTGGGACCCATTGCTGAGCAGGACGCCCTGCACTCCAGGCCCAGCGCCGCCTCTATGTAGCTGTGTGTCTGCAGACCAGCATCTTGACTTTGTTCTGCTTCTGCCTGCCTCCAGCTGCCCCAGCCCTCCCCCTCACCCCCACTCAGCACCAGCCCCCGCTCACCTCAGGCTCCTCCTCCCCGTTCTGGCTGAGCTGGCCCTGCAGCCGCTCTCGCAGCTTCCCGAGCTCTGCCCGCAGGCTGCCCATCTCCTGCTCCTTGGTTTGCAAGTCCGCCTCCAGCTCCACCTTCTGTTCGATCAGGGCCTTCCCCTGAGCCTCCACTACCGTGACACGGTGCCGCAGGTCGTGGTTGATCTTCATTAGCCGGGTCTGCTGCTGCTGCAGCTGCAGAGAGAGGGAGGCCACTGCGTAGGTGCCACATACAGTACCTCAGGATGTGCACTGCGCAAGGGCAAACCACCTTCAGGTGTACCATGGATGCTAAAGGCATCTACATGCCTTGGAAATATGTTCATATTCTCATGACCCAGTTGACACCAGAGATGAGCAATTGGTATACATATTTTTCGGTTCTTTTGTTTTTTGAGACAGGGTCACACCCTGTTGCCCAAGTTGGCCTTGAACTCAAAACATAGCCCAGCGTGGCTTGGAACCCGTGCTCCTCCTGTGTCAGCCTCCCCAGTGCTGGGATCATATGCATGCACCACCATACCTGGCAGAGATTTGTGTATTTACTAAGACAATTTGGTGGCAGATGGGAGTTAAGGGTCTTGTTAGAATGAACAGACTAGGCCACTTCCCAATGGAGGGAAGGCACACGCCTTGGAAAAGAGGCATCTTTTTCTAAGTCAGGGAGACACTGCGGGCTCCGGGGGCAGCCTGGGCCCCACTGGGCCTGCTCACCCAGGGCACAAGACCAGGCTGCAGAAAGGCCCAGGGTCAGAGCAAAGGCTGGTGGGGCCCCAGCCTCCTGCCCTTCCCAGGAAGACTCGGGTGAAGGCCTCCCACGGCACCACCCCGAGGCTGAGCTTCCAAGGCCAGCTGTCCCGAGGAGCCGGGGCGTGAACTGCAGCATTGGGGCCTCCCAAGTGGAGGCTCTGGCTGGTGCCACCCACCGGGATGGTGGCCCCAGATGAGGGCTGGTCACTTACAGCCTCAACGTCCTCGTTTTTCAGGCCCAGCTCCCGATCCTTGGCACGGATCTCGTCTCGCTGCTTGTCCACCACCTCTTTCAGCCTCTTCATCACCTGCCGCTCCCGCTCCGACATGCCTGGGGCCGGGGAGAACAGCAGGTGAGCCACTTCTCTCCTTTGTGGCAGCTACCCAGCAGCCTCCCCAACCCCTGCTCTTCCCTGTGCTGGAAACTCCCTTCCTTCTGACCTCTCTGTGGAGGCCCACAAGCCACCTGTACCCCACCTCAAGTTCCTCCCTGGTGTCACCTTCACTGTGCATTTACAAGTAACTGAGTGGCTCAACACCCAGGGATGTACGGGCAGGCTCCGGAGCCAATGCCATCTCTCCTATTTAGCAGCTTTGGGCCACACTCTGTGCCTCGCTTTCCACCTCCTCCTCCCCCAGGCTGCCAGGAGGATGGACTGAGGCAACACCCCCCAAGCAATGAGGCAGTCCACAGGTGGCCAGGGCTGCCATCCAGGACCTGCCTGTTTACCTGGCCCTGGCCAGCCCGCAGTCGTGGAGGCCGAGACTCTCCACGCTGTTGGTACATGGCGTCTGCACACAGTAGGTAGCTCAGTGGTAAAGCACTTGCCTAGCATGGGCCAGGCCCTGGGTTCAACCCCAAAACCACAAAAACAGGGAAAAAGGCACATAAAACACCCCATGGATAATTTTCTTACTGACAACACATTGAAAATGCAGCGGTGTGGATGGACTGGGTTGAACAGTACCGAGCTGGCCTTCATTGGTTTCTGTTTACTTTTTCTAAGGTGAGAACTAGAAAAGTCAGTTCCTTCTATTCCTATTGCATGGCGCTGTCCCAGGCTGCTCTTCAGAAAAGGGCTCCAGGTTCTGCTTTCCTCCACCCCTGGTGACTAAGTCCCTCCTCCAGAGCCTACAATTTTTTCCAGACCCCTCAGCATCTCCTTCCATGCCGTCTGCCCCACACAGTGGCTCCAACACCTGTAATTCACTTCCCACATGCTAACAGGTCATTTCTATTTGTTGCCCTCCAGTTGACAAGGTGAAGTCAAAAAACAGGGGGCAGGTCGGTGCTTTTCAACCGGGAGGGGAACCCACATGCCCTACAGGGCCCTGAGCACAGTGCCCCAGGAAGGCTAAGAAAGCCACACTGTCCCACGCCAGGCCGCTACCCTGAGCATTCCTTCCTGACCCCCTAGCAGCCCTAAGTCCTCACGCTGCCCTAGCCTCTGCCACACACCTACTCAGCGTCAGGCCTGGCCCATGGCTTCAGCTTCATGGGCGCCACCTTCCTTCTCTCGGGGATGCATCTGCTCCTCTAGCAGGGGCAACCAGAGCTTCGTCCTTGTGTACCCATGGTTTCCGGTGCAGCACACACTACAAAGGCACACCTGGCATCTGCCAGCCTCTCTGCTTGGAGAAAACCCCAGCAGCAACCCAGCTACCCTGGGGGAGCTGGCCCCACACCGGATGCTGTTTAAGTGCATTTCAAATCATGCACATGAGGGCTGGTGCCTAACTCATAGAGCACAATCCAGATCTTTACTCATTTTTTTTTTCTGCTTTATTCTATCAATATTCTGGCACTAAGATAGGCATGGTGAAATCTCCCACTCTGCCAGGCATGGTTATAATCCCAGCCATTAGGGGGCTGAGGCAGGAGGATCATGAATTTTAGGCCAGCTTGGGCTACGTAGTGAGACTGTGTCATAAGCTAAAATAAAATAAAATCCCCCACTATTTTATTTATATCCACTTTTTAAATAATCATTTTTAAAGTGTACAATTCAGTGGTTTTTAATATATTCACAAAGTTGGGCAACCATCACCACAACCCAATTCCAGAACATTTTTATCATCCCCCAAAAGAAACCCATACCCATTAAACAACATTCTCCCTCCCTCTCCAACCCCTGGCCACCACTAATTTACTTTCTGTCTTAATGAATTTGCCTACTCTGAACATATTTCCATCCACTTTTTAAGAATACACTGAGACTAAATTATCAAGTGCACACAAATTTGAAAATCACCACATCCACCTGGAGAAGTGAATTTTTATCATTATGAAGTAACCCTCTAAATAATGCTTTTGCCTTAAGGTCTATTTTTCTTACATTCTTACATTCATACAACTGCATCAGCATTTATTTTGGTTAGTGTTTGCATGGTACATCTTTTCCTAGCCTTTTACTTTCAAGTTACATAACAGATGTCTCTATAAACAACACACTGCTGGACTTTTTAAACTGCAGTATGACCATCTTTGCCTTTTAACAAGAATATTTAGTCCATTTACATTTAATGTAGCCTCTGATGTAAGTGATTTAAGTCTCCCACCTTATAATCTACCTCCTTACTTTGCTTTCTACTTGTCACACTTGCTCCATATTTGTTTTTCTCTTGTTTCTTGCTTTCATTTGAGTGACGTGGTTCACCACTATGCCACACTCTCCCTCCCCTGCCCTTTTTGGTGATGGTAAAGGGAGATTCAAGCCCTATCATGTCTCCCTGCCTTCAGCATGGCCCAGTCCAGAACTGGAGGTAACAGAGCAGGCACTCCATCAGGTATGATAAATGCACCAAACGGTCATGGAAGGACTATAGCAGTAGTCCTTTTGATGGTGAGCTTTTGGGCATTTGTTATGGTTTGGATCTAAAATGTCCCCCAAAGTTCACGTGTTTGAATGCTGGCTCCCCAGCTGGTGGCACTGTCCTGGGAGGTTATGGAACTTTAGGAGGTGGGACCTAGCCGGTGGAAATAGGTCACAGTGGCAGGACTGTGGAGGGTCTGTGTTGATCCCTGCTTCCAGTAGCTCTCTGCTTCCTGATGCCATGTGAAGTCTTTCCGACAGGACCTCCTGCTCTGCCACGTCTCCCCACCCCTCAGGACTGAAACCCTCTAAACCGTGGGCCAAACAGATCTTTCCTCCCTAAGTTGTTTCTTCCAGGTGTTTTGCCACAGCAATGCCCAAGCTGACTGACACAGCACTGGAATACTCCAGTGGCCCAATCTATAGGGCTGGGCATGACTCCCATCCCCTCCCCAGCCTAAACCACGATGTCTCCATGATCTGCAGGTCAAAGGCTCTGAGAGAAACAGAAGCCCTCCTGCAAGGGCCTGATTTCAGTGGGTCTAGGCTCTAGTCAGGCTGGGTCTAGGCTCTAGTCAGGCCCAGTTGGTAGAGTGCCATGCTGCACTCATTGAGGATCTGGGCTGCCATCGCCACTGCCTACTGATACAAGTGCACCTGCCCACAGCCTCACTTTTCTCCACTGCCTGGGGTGCGTAAGGCCCTGGGCTCAACTCCCAGGACTGGGGAAAAGTGTCTCCAGCACACTTAGAATAAAATCCAAACCTTGGGGCTGGGGCTGTAGCTCAGTGGTACAGTGCCTGCCTAGCATGGGCAAAGCCCTGGGTTCCAGCACTGGGAAAAAAAAAGTCCAAACCTCGGTTTCTAAGGGCCTCCTGATCTGATGCCTACTGAGCCCTCGGGCCTCATCTCCACCCACCCGGCCCCAGTCACCTTCGAGGTTCCACCGGCCTCCCCCTTTCCCTCAAAGGCTCATGCTCAGGGCCTCTGCACTGGCTTCTTGCCCAGTCTGCCACTTCATGAGGGCTCAGCCTCAACCTCCTTGATGACCATACTTAACAAACTCCCAGGTCACAATCACACCCCCTCATCTGAGTCCTTCTGTAGCACGCCCACCATCTGGAACTCTGCCATCTGCTCCTCTGTTCACATATTGAGCGCCCAGAACAGAAGCTTCCTGAAGCCAGGGTCTTGTCTAACGTGTCCCCCCATATCTAGAGCAGAGCCCAACCCCTGCAGGGGAGCCTGGAACAGCCTGTGGAATGAACATGTGCCATCCTCCAAACACCAAGGCTAAGCAGGTTCTCTCTGGCAGAGTTCAGGCCAAGTCCCTGAGATAACATGAGCCCAGGGCTCGGAAACAAGACAGCAGGCACTGAGTGACAATGACATTCCTGGGGCATGGGGGACGGGGCAGATTGCTTACCTTCGTGTTTCTGGAACTCCTCCTCGGAGAGGCCGGGGTCCTTGTGGTTGAGGTTGGTCATCAGCTGCTTGTTCTCCTCCTGCAGCTGTGCGATCTGGGACAGTAGGTCCTGCGCCTCCCCACGCCATACATCCTCCACCAGCTCCAGCTCCTGCCAGGGCAAGGGCAGCTTGAGTCACAGCCTGGGCAGAGCGGCTCAGGTGGCTAGGACTTGGGCCATCCCCTTCCCCAGTCTTGGGCAGTGGGTGGACACCACCCTGGCACCAGGGAGGGAGGGTATCCTTTCTCTGGAGCCGACACCTGCATTAATGCCACAAGGATCTGTCTCAAAGCACAGCCCAGGGACAGCATGAAGCTGGCGATGCATCTTTCAGTTATTTGGTAGATGGACAGCCTGGGCTACAGGGTCCTGACATCCCCAACCACCTCTGGTGGGGGCACATGTCCCCTGTTCTTTGGATACACAGTTGGACAAACCTCTCTCCAAGGAACAAAGCAAAGCAGGTGCAAAGGCCCTGGGGATGTCCAGGTGACAGGACCCCAAAGATCCTCTGATATCAGACACATGCATCTCTTCAAGGCATCTCGAGGACTCACCTAACCATTCAGTGCCTCAGTTTCCCCTGAGCTAGGGAACTGAAACACAGGCTCACATGGTAGATGAAAAGATAAGTAAGATCAGTCCCTTAAAAGTACTTTGTGGCGCCAGGCGCCATGGTGTATGCCTATAATCCCAGCGGCTCAGGAGGCGGGGGCGGGAGGATCACAAGTTAAAAAAAATGGACTGGGGGTACAGCTCAGTGGTCCAGCACTTGCAAAGCATGCAGGCGTGAGGCCCTGGGTTCAACCCCCAGTACTGAAAAAAAAAAAAAAAAAAAAAAAAAAGTACTTTGTGGATGGCTGTGATCAAACAAACAGACACCAGCAAGGGTTGCAAAGGATATGAAATGGGAACCTCACACCCTGCTGGTGGGAATGGGAATGTAAAATGGCGCAGCCCACTGGAGAACAGCCTGGCAGATCTTCAACAAGTAACACAGAGCTACCCAGCAGCTCAGCAGTTCCCCTCCGGATCTGCCCAAGGGGAGCAAAGACCCATGTCCGCACAAACCCGGGTGCGTGTTAATGTCTGTAGCAGCCGCATTCCTAGCAGCTAAAAGGGGAAGCAACCTGGTGTCCACTGAGTCATGAAAAGGTACATAACATGGGGCCTAGCCATACAAGAGAATATTATATAGACATAAAAAGAAATGAAATGGCCAGGCGCAGTGGCGCATGCCTGTAATCCCAGTGACTTAGAAGGCTGAGGCAGGAGGGCTGCAAGTTCGAGACCAGAGCCAGCCTCAGTAATTTAGCAAGACCCTATCTCAAAATACAAAGTAAAACAATGGGCTGGGGTTGTAGTTTAGTGATATAGCACTTGCAAAGCATGCAAGCACGAGGCCAATGGTTCAACCCCCAGTACTGCAATAAATAAATAAGTAAATAAATAAATGAAATGGAGCTGGGAGTGGTGGCTCATGGCTGTAATCCCAGAGACTCAGGAGGCAGAGGTGGGAGGACCAAGGTTGAGGCCAGAGGCAGCCTGTGTAACTTAGTGAGACCCTGTTTCAAGATAGATAATAAAAAATGGGCTGCCTGTGAAGCTCAGTGGTAGAGCTCTTGCAAAGTACATGTGAGGCCCTGGGTTCAACCACTAAGTATCACCAAAGAAAGAAAAGGAAAGAAAAGAAAAAGGAAAGGAATGAAATGTTGCCTGCATTACTACAAGGATCCTGGACAACTTCATGATAAGGAAATCGGCCAGCCACAAAAGGTCACATAGTACAGGATTCAATTTCCAAGAAATGTCCAGAATAGACAAATCCACAGAGAAAGCAGATCGGGGACTGCCTAGGCCGGAGCTCGGTGGCAGAGAGGGATCATTTATAAGTACAGGGTTTCTTTCATGGGGGTGATGAAAATGTTCTAAGATTGGGGTGATGGTGCAGAAGTGTGTGAATACGCTCACCACAGGATGGTGCACCTGCAATGCGCAAGGCCAGGGTGTAAGTTACACTTAGTAAAGCAGTGACCATCCTTAAGAAAGGGTACCTTGTCAAAGCGTGCAGCAATCCATAGGGCACTGTGGCTGCTGTTATCTACAATCATGGTGGAAGGCATGGAGCCCGGAGCCTGGACAGCCAAGTCTGATACTGTTTCTGCTACAAATAGCTGGTTATTCCACCCTTCAGAGTCCCGCCAGGGAGGGAGAGCAGGCACAGTCATCTTCTCTTGAGGGGTGAGGGGAGAGTAAATGGTTACTTGAGGTGAAGTGCTTGAAATAGTGCTGGGCAGCCAGAAGGTACCCAGCCTGGCTCAGGATGTGTCTGTGGATCCCAGCTCCTCCTGCAGCCCATCCCAGGTGGGCCAGGCAGCTGGATATCCAGCATTCCCTCTGCTCACTCCTAAATAAGTTTCCAAGTCCTGCCTCCTCTGTCAGGAAGTCTGTGGCACTGAGAAATACGATATAATAACTAAGCACCCATGTAGCTGCTGCAAGGTCAGCAGGGGAGGAGGGAAAGGTCAGCATGCAAAGGGGGGAAATAAGGGACAGGACCTGTGACCTTCCCACAGGCAGGTGAGGCCTGGAGGCAGAGCCAGGCCCTTCCAGCCCCCCCCCACCACCTGGCATAAGCTGAGCACACGGTGGGCTCAGCGAACGGTGCCACTGGTTGGGGCAGGCAGAGCAAAAGCCACCAAACACATCCACATCCCAGTCTCTAGAACCTGACAGTATGTTGCCTGACCTGGCAAAGGGACCTGGCAGGTGTAATAGGATCTCGAGATGGGAGATGATCCTGGATTATGGATCTATGGGGTCTGTGTTGGTCTATGTAATCAGGGGGTCCTTATAAGAGGGAAATAAAGGGATGGAAGCCAAGTTAGACACATTGGAAGATGCTACGCTGTGGCTCTGAAAATGGAGGAAGGAGCGACAACCAAAGAAAGCAGGCAGGGGAGGCAAAGAGGAAGGAAAAGACAAAGCAATGGATTCTCCTCTGGAGGCCCCAAAGGAATGGAGTCTTCTTCTTTTTTTTTTTTTTTTTTGCGGTACTGGGGGTTGAACCCAGGGCCTCGCGCCTGCATGCTCTGCAAGTGCTGAACCACTGAGCTGCACCTCAGCCCATTATTTTTTTTTTTACTTTTTGAGACAGGGTCTCGCTAAGTTACGCAGACTGCCTCTGGTCTCGAACTTGCGATCCTCCCGCCTCCGCCTCCAGAGCCACTGGGATTACAGGCGTGCGCCACCACGCCCGGTCCCGAGTCTTCTTCTTATGATATTAATTGTGGTGCTGGGGATTCAACCCAAGACTTAGTGATTGCTAAGCATGTGCTCTTAGCCTGCAGCCTTACCACAGTGGCATCCGATCCCATCAGATCTCAGAAGCTAAGCAGGGTCGGGCCTGGATAGTACTTGGATGGGAGACCGCCTGGGAACACCAGGTGCTATAGGCTTGGGAGAAGGACCCGGCAACCCACTCCCAAAAATCAATCCACCACTGAAAACCTTATGAAATAGCAGAGAAGCACTGACAATAGTGTTTTGCCTGTTGTACATAGGGTTGCTATGAGTCAGACACCTACTCAATGGCACCTAACAATTACAAGCATGTGTTCTACCACTGAGCCACACCCCTAACCCAAAAACCTTAATTTTTAACTCAGTAAGACCCGCTACTGACATGTAACCTCCAGAACTTTATGGGACACTCTCCACATTGTGTCGCCTACACGCATCCTCACTACTGTGTTCCATTCTGTCCTATGTATCCATAATACGTATTATCCAGAATGATAATATTGCTGTTTTGAGCCACTCTGTGCTAATTTGTTATGGCAGCACAGGAGATGAATGGGGCTAAGCTCATTGGTAGAATGCTGCTCTGCACTCTTGAGGCCCTGGGTTCGATCCCTAGCACTGCAAAAATGGGAGAAGGATGTGGCAGCCCACTCCTGAAGCAATCCCCCAAACAATCAGCCATTGAAACCCTATGAATGGCAGACAGGCACTGACAATAGTGTCGCACATAGCACAGTGTCAGGAGCGTTTCATCTAGTGTACATAGGGTTGCTATGAGTTGGATGTGACTTGACAGCACCTAACAACAACAGGAGATAAATACAGACTTTAGCCCTCAGTTCTCTTCTCTTCTTTTCTTTTTTCTTCTCTCAGTGACCTGAAGGTGATGTTAGCAAGTTGGTTCTTGTCTCTAAGTTGGGCATAGAGAATTTAATACAGTTGAAATGGCTTCTCTAGGAATTTAGTGCAGATTCACCAACTCCTTTGCCTTTTCTCAGCAATAACAATCCTCGAACTTTTTACCCAGCCTACAAGGGCTACTGCCTTCCCAACCTCACCTCCCGTTCCTTTTTCTCACTCACTTGGTTCCCACCACGCTTGCCTTCTTTGTGTTCTTGAACACACCAACTTCATTCCTACCTCAGGACCTTTGTGTTTGCCAAGTCTTTGGCCTGGCTTGCCTCCCCCTGACCCTTCTGTAGCTGGCTCTTATGTTTCACTCAGCTCAAATGCCACCTCCTTGGGGAAGCCTTCTTGACAAACCCACACCCTAGCTAGACTCTTTATTTCCCTGATTTATTTCCTTCATGGCACTTAATCACAAGATGATCACTTTTTAAAGTCGCTTTTTAAAGAAATCTGCTTCCTTACTCCATGTGCCAGCATATGCCTATAATCCCAGCACTTAGGAGGCTGAGGTAGGAGGATCCCAATGAATTCAAGGCCAGCCTCAGCTGCACAGAAAGACCCTGTTTCAAAATAAATTTTTAAAAAATTGCATTTGAAGCCGGGTGCGGTGGCGCACGCCTGTTATCCCAGCAGCTTGGGAGGCGGAGGCAGGAGGATCACAAGTTCGAGACCAGAGGCAGTCTGCGTAATTTAGCGAGACCTTGTCTCAAAAAGTAAAAAAAAAATGGGCTGAGGGTGCAGCTCAGTGGTCCAGCACTTGCAGAGCATGCAAGTGCGTGGCCCTAGGTTCAACCCCCAGTACCGAAAAAAAAAAATTGCATTTGAGATTCAGGCGTGTAGTTCAGTGGTAGAGCACTTGCTTAGCAAGAGCAAGACCCTGAGTTCAATCCCCAGCACTGCAAAAAGAAAGAAAGAAAGAAAGAAAGAAAGATCAACTTGTTGAATGAATGAACTGCACAGGCTGGTTATGTCACAGGCAGGTGCATCCCCAGCCAGTGCTCTCTAAAGACAACTGCGGTTGCCTGCCTAGCCTAGGAGGACACCTTGCACGCTGTGGCCCATCCACGGGGTTGCAAACGGAGCCAGTGCTAGATCTGTGGCCCTGGCCAAGTGAGAAGCTGAGCTGAGGGAGTCCAGGCATCTGGGAGGAAAGAGTGCAGCCTTCCTTGTGGCCACAGTCATTGGCGGGAGTGGGGAGAGAGAAAGTGGAGAGACCAAGGGCAGGCTAGGAGTTCTGTGGACACCCTGAAGAGCCAGCAGGGCTGCACACCCACACTGGGGTCGGGCTGGGGAAGGAAGGGCAGCCCTGGCTGGGGGCGCTGTCCTCACTGGTTCCAGCCAGCCCTGGCTCTGAATGCCTGCTGCTGGGGAGGCGGGCAGCAGAGCCAGTTCAGCGGCCTGCGAGTCCACCTGCCTTCAGGCCTAGTGACCTACAGGGCCACCCAACAGTGCCACCCTACCCAGCCTGAAAGAGCTGGGCGGGGGGTGAGGTGCCTGGGATGACCAGAGCTAAGCCCCAAGGCTGCCGCCTGAGAAGACTGCAAGGTCCCCCTCCCCGACCCACCTGGGTTCTCTGGAAGGGGCAGAGGTGTCTGGGTGGGGCCCCAACACCTGTGAGCGCCCCAGTGAGACCCACCAGGCCCCAGGTACTGGCGGAAGCCCTACATGCGTGTGTGCGTGTGCACTAACCCCCCAGTCCTCACAACCCTACCGCTGGGAATGGCCAGGATCCTGCTTCACACCTGAGGAAACTTAGGCACAGAGCAGCCAGGTGATTTGCTCCAGACCGCCCAGCCTTCAAGAATTAGGGCTTAAAGCCCACTGAGTAGCTCCAAGTGTCTGCTCCCGGGCCTCAGGAAGTTAATTACAGGAGGAGGCTCCTAGTGCGACCTTGGAAGTGCCACCAGCTCCCAGAGTTTGACTTTCCTTCCTGACCCCAGAGCATGGGAGCACTGGAGGTGTTCCCAGTGAGGTTCAGAGAGGCCAACCCTATTTCCCGAGGCCTCCCAGCAAGCCAGGGCCTGCTCCAGCACCCGATCCCCACAGGAAAGGTGTTTCCTCCTGTTCTCAGTCTGAAGGGGATGCCAGAGTGTCCTGGGGTGAGGTTAGGGCAGGAAACCGCACGTCTCTCACTTCCTTTTAGCCAGGCACCTAGACTGTGCCGTCTGAGCCCAGTGGGGAGGCCCCAGTTCAGAAAACCTCCAGGACAGAGGCTGGGCCTAACAGCTGCCCCAATCATCTTCCAGGATTCAAGCAGCCTGGGGAAGAGAGGCTGGAATTACCTCCCCTGGACTCAGTATCACTAACTTCGGACATGTCCCTCTCCCGGTACTGAGGCTGTTTCCTCATCTGTAAAAGGAAGAGAATTCCTACCTCACAGGTTCTATGGGGATTAATGATAATAATCAAGGTGGGGAAGCACCCAGGATACAGGTTAATTAACTAGGCGAACCCTGGGAAGAAAGTAGCAAATAGGAGCCCAGAGGACGGGGCTCAGTTGCCGGAGGTCACATCTCACTACTCTGGGAGGGGATGGGTGGGATGAAGGCGCCTGGTGTGACTGATGTCCCATCTGCTTGGGTAACACTGAAGGGCAGGGGACTGATATCATTTCTGGAAGAGAATGTTTGAGTACATTCTCTGTATCATCCCACTTAATTCTTATAAGGAGGATCCTACTGGGATTACCATTTGACAGATGAAGAAACAAAGCACAGAGAGGTTAAGCAATTTAGTCCAGGTCACACAGCTATAAAACGGTAAAGCAGCACTAGAACTCAGGTGGGCCTCCAGAGAACTGCTCTTAATCTCTTGGGTGGTGTATGCCAGCTGCCCCTGGCTGGGAGACAGGGCGAGAGGCCTCCCTCCCTCATCCAGTGAGTTCTCCGGTCTAGTCCACGCCTGTCCATGGCCACCAACAGTTGCCCAAACCCAAGGGGCCCCAGCACCCAGGCGCCCAACTGGGCAGACCGAGGACGCCGCCCACCTTCTGGTGCTTGCGCTCCTTCTCGATGCGGTCCATCCTCTCCACGCGCAGGCGGTCCAGCTCGAGGCGCAGCTCGTCCAGCTCGGGCGCGACGTGGTGGCGGCTGACCAGCACCTCCAGGATCTCCAGGACGCGCACGACCTTGGGCATGAGGCGCGCGATGGCCTCGCAGCCGTGCTGGTCGATGACCCGCTCGAACTCGTGGCCCACGAGCGACGCGATGTCGTACACGTCCATGACTGTCAGCTCGGCCACGTTCTTCTCCAGCGCCGACGCGGCGGCGGGCGCCGACCCCGGCTCCGCCTCCATGTCCCGGCCTGCGGCTCCCGACTCACCGCCGCCCGGCCTGGCGCCGCCCGCCGCGCTCAGCCGGGCAGCGGGGAGGCGCAGCGGGCGGCGGCGCGGCCGGGGTGGGGGGCGCGCGCGAGGTCGGGGCGCCGCTCTGCCGGCGCCGCTTGGGGGGTGGGGAGGGCGGCGAGCCCGCGCGTGCGCAGCCCGGCGCCGCCCGAGTTGGGAGCTGAGTTGCGCGCGGCGGGGCCGGGGTCCCGCCGGGGAGGGGCCGCGCGCCTCCGGGGACGTCGGGGACAGCGCGCGGCCGGGCCTGGCGCCCCGCGGAGGTCGCGCCCTGCCCCGCCTCTCCCGGCCCGCGAGCGCCGCCCCTGGGCCCCGCGCCCAGCGCCCAGCTCCGGCTCCTGTGCCCCCAGTACGCCGCTCCGGCCGCTCCGGCTCCCGTGCCCCGCCCGCCGCGGGGAGGGGTCGAGGCCGCCCGTCTCGCGGGACAATGCAGCGTCTGGGGAGGGGGGCACCGGAAGGGTCAGGGCGGGGCAGGGGTGGGGCTCGTCCCAGGGAGCAGGCGAGGACCCCCGGCTGGCAGACACCCCAACCCCCGCCAACCTGGTGGCGCCGCGCTCCAGCCGAGGCCCCGAGAGACAGGGACAGACTGGGCCCGGGCTCCTCGGTGCCCAGAGCCTCCGCTCGCGCCCCAGAGCGGCGCCCGTGGCGTAAAGGCCGCGGCGAGGGCGGCCGGCGAGGCCGAGGCTGGGTCTCAGTGCCGAGAGCGCTCTTGTCCGAAACCGCTGTCCTTCCGACCTTGCTAAGTCCACTTGTCCAGCAGCCCCAGGCCGTCCCGGGAGAGCTTTCCCAGTCTGCACCCCGCCTGCCTGCGGCGAAGGACAGGGACCCTGTGCGCTCCCCCGCTCCTTCCTCATCGAAGTTGTTCTGGAGTTCGGCGATGGAAGGCTCCAGCTGCCACAGCCCTCACGGGCTGACCCTGACTGGGGGTCCTTGATCTTTGAAGACAGAGGTAATAAGACCCAGGGAGCAAGGAAGCCGGCCCCAAACGGGTGACTCTGAGCAGCAGAGCCCAGCAGGCTGGGTGCGGGCGCAGCTCTGAGGGGCACCTCTCTCCTAATGAGCTGGCATGAAGGAGGCTTGCAGAACCTAAGACAATGCCACAAACTGGTTTGTTAGTTTGTTTGTTTTTGAGTTGGAGCACAGGGTTATTTTTAATTTTTATTTTTAGAAAAATCCTTGCTCAGGAAGCTGAGGCAGGAGGATGATGAATTTGAGACCAGGCTGGATTACATAGTGAGGCCCTGTCTCAAAAAGCAAAACAAAACACAAACACAACTATTATGTTGACATGTAGTGTTTACTGCTTTTAAATTACTCTCCTCCTCCTCCTCTTCCTCCTTCTCCACTCCTCCTTCTCCTTCTTTTCTGTTTCCCAGCGATTTTTGATGCACTTTAATTTTACTCTACATATTTAATAGATATAAATTATGGACTAAAAGAACAGAAAATAACTCCTCAACTCTATTCAGCAATCATTCTGGAGGAGATTGTTCCTTTTTCCCCCTTTTTTATTTTTTAATTTATAAATGTTAGTGGGGTACAGAGTAATAAGTCATTTGCTATATTGATTATGCAGCTATTAAATCACTTTTGGTTACAGTTCATCATTTTACAATTTATAGGGCAGTATAAACTAAAGAGGGGCTGGGATTTAGCTCAGTTGGTAGAGCACTGCAGTCTCTGAGGTCCCGAGTTCGATTCCCAGCACCACAAAAATGGGAGCAGGACCTGGCAATCCACTCCCAAAGCAATCCTGAAACAGTCAGCCATTGAAAACCCTATGAGGGTCGCTATGAGTCGCTATGAGTCGGATACCGACTCTACGGCACCTAACAACAACAAAACTAAAGAAGAAAAGAAAAAAGGTAGGAATTTTATTTAATACGCAATGAAAATCATATGCCATCATGGAAAATTATGGAAGCCTTCATGAATTTGCAGATCATCCTTGAGCAGGGTTTGTGCTAACCTCTGTACTGTTCCAGTTTTAGTGTATGTGCTGCCCAAGCCAGCGTTCTTTTTTCTTAAAGGTGTCGGGAATCCAACTAAGGGCCTTATGCATGCCAAGCAAGCCCTCTACCATTGAGCTACAGCCCCAGCCCCTTTAATCCTTTGTTTTGTTTGTTTGTTTGTTGTTTGTGGTATGAAGAACTGAGCCCAGGGCCTCACGTATGCTTTGCAAGCACTCTACCAGTGCTGCACCTCCAGCCCATTTTTTCATCTTTTTTTTTTTTGTGAGGCAGGGTCTCACTAAGTGACGCAGGCTGACTCTGACCTCAGACCTTCCATCTTCCTCCCTCCTCCCTCTGTCTCTGGAGATGCTGGGATCACAGGAGGACGTCACCACCTACGGCTCCCTTCAATAATTTTGAGAGAGTAAAGGAGGTCCTGAGACCAAAAATTTGAAGACTGCTACCTTACAATATCCTAAAAAATAAATATTAGTATTTCTAATCCACAATGAGGAAACTGAGGCAGCTGTAGAGCTAACTACAGGATCAGACCCATGGAGTCTTGGCTCAGGTCTGTGCAGAACCACCCTGTCCTTGCTCCTGACACGTACCAAGCACTGGACACCCATTTAGTGCTCACAAAACCCAAGTGAGGGGAGCATATTACTACCCCCACCTAAGTCAGGGAAGCATTGGAGAAGTACACTAGCTTCCTGTCCCAATAGTAACAAATTGCCACAAATCTAGTGGCTTGAAACAACAGACACTCCCTCATAGTTCCAGAGGCCAAAAGTCCAAAAAATCCATATATCTGCAGGGCATGTTCCCTCCAGAGGCTCTGGGGAGGCATCTCCCAGCTTCTAGTGGCTCCAGATGATCCTTGTCTTGTGGCCATGTCACGTCCATCTCTGCCTCCAAAGGGCTGGGGAGGTAGCTCAGTGGTAGAGCACTTGTCACCCAGCTCTGTTTCCACTTCACCTTTCCTCCATGCCTGTCTGTCTTCTGTGTCTCTTATAAGGACACCAGTCATTGGCTTTAGGGTGTACCAAGATATCCAAGATGATCAGCTCGTCTCATGATCCCTAACTTAATCTCATCTGCAAAGACCCTTTCCTCAAATAAGATCATAGTCGCAGGCTCTAGGTATTATGCCAGAAACACATCTGTTTTTGAGGTTCATCATTCAGTTCACTATGGAAGGTTCAATGACTTGTCCCACACCCAATAGGTGTCCGCCTCGAGTAAAACAATAGGTCATAAATACCCAAGCTGGGCAGCTTTGCCCTCAAGGTAGGACTGAATCAAAGACGTACTGAATCTACAGGGATGGAGGACAACGATTAGGGGGCACTGGGCCAGCCTGTAGTCTGTGCCTCAGAATGGGGACAGGAAGGGATAGAGGGGGAGAATTACCTTAAGAACCGGAAGGTGTGGCAAGAGTCCAAAGTGACCCCCTGCTGGTGATCTTCATGTTAAGAGAATGTTATAAACTAGGCAGGGACAGTCGTGCCACTGGTTAAGTTTCTAGAACCTCTCTCCACATTCTAACTTAGCACCAACTCCTAGTCGGGTATGTGACTTTGCACAAGTACTGTGATCTCTTAGGGCCTCAGCTTTCCCCCCATAAAACCAGATAAGAGTACCTAGGTCAGAGGATATTTGTGATTATTAAAAGAATCAATAGCCAGGCGTGGTGGTGCACACCTATAATTCCAGCACTGGCGAGGCTGATGCAGGAGGATTGGAAGTCTGAGGGCAGCCTGGGGTACGTGAGACAAGAGGATCAATGGGAATTTGAGGCCAACCTGGTCTACACAGTGAGACCTGGTCTGAAAATGAATGAATAAGTAAGTAAATAAATAAATATCAGCATATGGACCAGCCACACAAAATGCTCTAAAAGTATGAAAGTTTTCTTATTATTATTGTTCTTGTCTGGGTGTAGATGTAAATACACAGTTGACAGCTGGAATTGTGGATCTGGAGCTCAGATTTATTCATTCAATCAAAAGTTATGTTTTCATATATGCCAAGTAGTATGCTAAACCTGTGTGATGTGGTACACAAGAGAAACAGGATTACTGCTCACATCAGAAACAAACAGGAAATAGGCAAAACCGAAAAATAAACTAATTTCAGAGAAAAGGAGCATTGAGAAAGGGTGAGAGAGTCAAGAAATTACCATACCCCAGGTGATGGTCTGCCCCTGCTGTCCCAACTACTCAGGAGGCTGAGGCAGGAAGATTGCTGGAGCCCAGAAGTTCAAGGCAAGCCTGGGAAACATAGCAA